>JARHVA010001476.1:0-77500 GCA_037957365.1 Torreya grandis | reverse complement strand
AAATTATCTTTTCTAAAAAATCATGTAATTGATACACCTCCTTTATGAATATCTTCACAAGCATAGATGTATCATCTGTCAAGTTTCCCTATATGAAGTGGGCTACCATGGTCAGTTTGTTAACTACAACCAAGATCATATCATGTTGGTTCTATGACAATGGAAACCCTTGGACTAAGTCCATCCTAATCACCTACCACTTCCATTACATTATGTCACATTGACATAGAAATCTAAATGGATGGATATGTTTAATTTTCACACACTAAAATTCAAGATAATGAGACACAAAATCTACTACATCTCTCTTGATTCCATTCTAGAGATAGAGTGGTATAAGCTTATCTATGAACTTGGTTACTCATGAATTTTTTGAATATGGGGCTTTGTGTAATTCCTTTAACATTATGATCTTCATATTATCTCTATCAGGCACATACATCTTATCATTATATCATGAAATACCATAACTCTCCACTTTAAATCACTTATACCTAGCATTTTGAGTAATCTTAGATAATGCCTTCTTAACCTGATTGTAGAATTCATCTCTTGTCAATAATTTAATTATTTTATCTTATAAAGTATTATTGATAGTATCCATAAATGTTATGTACCTTTTACATATTAGAGAATCAACTACTCTATTGTCCTTGCCTTTAATATAATTAATATCAAAATCATAATTAAATAAAAACTCTAGCCATCATCTCTGACAAGCATTTGGGTTCAATTGGGTGAAGATATACTTGAGCCTATAGTTGTCAGTTTTGAGCTCAAATGGTTTCCCCAATAGGTAATGCCTCAAAACTTTTAAAACATGCATAATTACCACAATTTCTAGGTCATGAGGGTCATAATTCACCTCATATAGCTTAAGTTTCCTAGAATCATAGGCTACTAGTGAGCCATCCTACATAAGAAATCATCAATGTCCATCCCTAGATGTGTCAATGATCACTGATAATTGACCATTAAGATCAAGAAATCTTAGCACTTGTGTTGAATCAAGCCTCCTTTTCAATCCTAAAAGGCTATCTCACACTTATCTAACTAGATGAAACTCTGATTCTTCTACTAAAAAAGGTAATTGTTTTAACTATCTTAGAAAAATTCGTAATGAATTTCCTATAATATCCTATTAATCCCATGAAACTTCTTACCTCATGCACATTACTTTGTGATAGACATTATATTATGGCTCTTATATTTATTGGATACACTAAAATACCATGCATAGATACAATATGTCCCAAATATTACACTTTATTTTATAAAGATACACATTTAGATAACTCATTATATAACATGTGCTTTCACAAATGTTGCAAAACTAGTTTTAGATGTTGTAGGTTTTCTTCTTAATCTTTAGAATAAATGAAGATTCATCAATAAAAACAAAAATAAAATAGTCAAAGTCATCTTTGAACACACTGTTCATAATATTCATAAATTTTAATAAAGCATTTGTTAATCCAAATGGTAAAATTGTGAACTCATAATGCCCATATCAAGTTCTGAACATTGGTTTCAGAATATCCTCCTCACAAATTCTTAATTGATGGTGCCTTACTCTAAGATAAATATTAGAAAATAATGTTTCCCCTTGAATTTGATCGAAGAGATTATTAATGTGTGGTAATGGATATCTATTCTTAATAATTTGTTTATTCAACATCTTATAATATATAAATAGGAAAAGAGTGTCATCATTCTTCTTGATGAACACAATTAGTGTACCCCATGGTGACACACTTGATCAAATCAATCCTTATAACAAAAAAATTATAAATTTGTGATTTTAACTCAACTAATTTAGTGGTTGTCATCTTGTATAGTGCCTTAGATTACAATTTTTATCCAGGTATGATATCATCAAGAAATTAAACTCATGCTTGGGGGGTAATTCTTTTAATTCTTTTGGAAATACATCATGGAAGTTTCTTAGAAAAGAATAATATTTGATGGATGGTTCCTTAGACTCCTCCATATGATTTGTCTTAATTTTAAATGCCTAGCATCCTTACTTTGAGATTTCTTGATTTGAATTACATAAATTTTCCTTACCTTCAACTCCATTTTATCACCTTAAAGTTTTGTCTAATTTTTGAAATCATCTTGACAATCAACTTTCCTTAGATAACAGTCAACCTTGGCTTTGTGATTTACAATCCAATTGACTCCTAGGATCACATCATATAACCCCAATAATATTAAATAAATCCACTACTATAGTGAATTTAGGTAACCGAATTTCTATTTCAACTAGACACTTGTCAACTTTGACCTTAGATTCACTCCCATACTATACCGACCACACATTTTCCATAAGTCTAAATTTTTTAGATAAATTATTAAGCATTTTAGGATCAATGAAACATTTTATATCTTCCATGTCAATCAAAATAGAATCTAGATGATCAAAAAATGCCTAATAGTTCTATGGGTGAAGCATGATACTTAGCCTAATAGGTGTTAATAATTGCATGAATCCACTACTAGAAATGTACCTTGATAAGAATCATAACCCTTATTCTTTAACTTATCATGAGGACATTCTCAATAATTATGGTCACCTCCACATATGAAGAAACCTCCAACTGGTCCTTTATTGTTATAATTTTGGTTTCCCTTGAAACCACTATCAAGCTTTTTATTCCTTGAACCACTACTGAACTTGGCATTATGATTCTTGAACTAAATCTTAGATTCTCCACTCCTCTGTTTATAATTCTTATTTTTTAAAGTTGGTTTCAAACTTCATATATTCTTTTTGAACATATCTCTAACTTGGGCAAGAGTTTTTAGTTTTTGTTCCTTCTTGACTACCTTATCAAACACTTGATCCATGGTAGATGGACCATTCACATCTATTTCACAATCAATTTGGGGTTTTAATCCCATGATGAATTTTGTGATTTTGAAACTTGATATTGAGGTACGTACTTAAGGATATTGTGAATTTATTCCAATATTTAATCACCAATAAATCCCCTTGCTTAAGCTTTTAATCAAAGTACATTTGAAGACTCCATCATGACCTAAATAATATGATAAATATTTCCCAAGTGGTGATGGTTGAGTCAAGGTTCATATCGAGCTTCTTATTTTCCCACCAAGTTATTACTTCATTAGAAAGATAATATTCTCCTTAGACTATTTTTATTATTTTATAATAATTTTGAATCTTGAAATATTTCTCCATTTTTTCAGCCACAATTCAACTCCATCTTCTCAAATAATTCCATATAACTTGGGTGGATTTACCTTTTTCATATCTCGTGCCAACTTTGTAGCTACTTGATTTCCCATATCCTATGAAAATTTGACTTACCTCTATTCTTTAGGATGTTCCTGGTTATCAAAATTCTCTTTAGGTTCATCCTAAGTATTCTCTTCTTCATGGCCATGCACTTCCTATTTTAGGGCCATAATTCAATCCATAATATCTTGCATAGTCATGAGGATTTTGTCTAACTTTACAACTTACTCAATGAAAAACTAGTTTGTGTCAAAAGGGCGATTGGTATTTGAAGTAATAATAAAAATAATGTTGAATAAGGTTTATATCTAATTCATTTATCTAAGGATCACCATAAAATGATATAACAATCAAAATAATGTTGAATAAATAATAAATACTATATCAAAATCATTAATGAAATAGTACAAATCTAGTCATGACTAATACAACATTAAAGCCAATGATGTATAAGTACGATGAATAAATATTGTAGTTTTAAATAATAAATAATATCTCAAATAAACATACATGGTATAAATCTCTAAAAATCATGAGTCTTCACAAATCAAGACTCTTCATGACTTAAGTATCAATCTGTAATCTCAAGTGTAGTCTCTAGTGTATTACTCCAACTAGGAGGGAGAGCATCATCTGAGTGATTTTCCACATGAACCATGGACCATATATCCCTACACTATATCCCAACAAGTAAATTTCCCTCCCTTCATAGATGGGTAGATATCTAATACATGTGTATCATAAATAAATCTATTATAACTGATATCACACAAATATGCAAAATATATAAACATACTAAATTACAATGTTTAATTCTAACATTACTTTGGCCAAAGATTTTAATAATTAATGATCTCTAGGATTAGTCAATTTTATACACACCACTTAATCCGATTACTCCTCATCTTACATTCACAGCACTAATTAAGCTAGTGGAATCTGCCCACTACTTATTTAGAGTCATAAATGCAAGACTTGGTTAATATATATAATAATATAAAAACTAATATATTAATTCAAAATATTTCCCTTTAGCTAATAAAAATATGCTAAGTATAGAAATATTAAATACACCCACTTATTCCATCAAATGTAATGTGATAAATCCAATATAGTCTAGTCTATTACAGAATAATAAACATAAATAAAAATAGTCCTTAATATAAAATACCATATGGGTAATTATTTATCTAGATTGCTTTTTACTTTAATCACTAAGAAACTTATAATGTTATTTCATCCCCAAAACAATAATTATAACGTAGACTTATTTAATTATTCATATTCCACATATATAATAAAAGATACTCTAAAAACATGTTAATATGCTTTATATTTAAAACCCTTAAATACATTATTTTAATGTTTTTATTCAAACATTTAAATATATAAGAAGCACCCATTCTCAGTCTATTATGATAATAATGTTTTCAAGGATATTAAATTTTTAAAAACACACACACACACACACACACACACACACACACACACAAATATATGGTTCTCAAGTATAATTCCAATATCACACAATTATTTTATTCTATAACTATACTTTAAGAAGATATCCACTATCAATTATCTTATTATTATACTCCAAGTTTACATCCAAATAATAAAGTAGTCCCAAAACCTCTTCATAAATAGTAGATAAAGTCCAAATTTACTTGATGACTAAAAAAATATAGTTTACATGTTAATTTATCTTTCATACATAGTCAAACAGATTTTATCCCAATTCTATTTATTTAAAATACTCAAGTCGATCTATTCATATTAACATTTTATTCTCTTGAATTTAAATATGATCAAAGACATACAAACAATCATTTTATGTCAAAATGGATAATTATATGACTACATATTTACTTCTTAAAGTTTACACAATCCATGGAATGATATAGCTGATAACCCATAACTAATCCATATTCATTATATTGTCTAATTCAAATTACATAGAGACTAAGATTTTCATTTAATTTATGAATTAATTCCTCAGATTTATGAATTCCTTAGACAAATAAATAAATAGTAGTTTTTTATAAACATAACTCGGCCTTATTGCATACTCAGTCATAACAATAAGTTCAATTGATAAATGAATTTAGCCAAGACATTTCAAAGTTTACTCAACTACATGACTATTGTTGGCATCCTTACTAGGTTCAAGACTTCCTCGATTTAGGACTTGACCAGAATGAACCCCTAATTCCATATATATTAAATAATATATATCTACATGGTTTTATAATTAACACTAAGTATTTATCCCATACTCAAATTGATAAAACCATGTTTAATCTTCACTAATAGTATTTAATTGAAAACCTGACCTTTTAATTTTATAGTTTTATCAATGTGTGTGTGTGTGTGTGTGTGTGTGTGTGTGTGTGTGTGTGTGTGTGTGTGTGTGTGTGTGTGTGTGTGTGTGTGTGTGTGTGTGTGTGTGTGTGTGTGTTATCAAGCACTATACCCAAACATATACATAAATATAAGTTTATTTATATATTTATATATATATATATACACAGTCAAGTGTTAAAAATACACATAACATATTTCATCCAAGAATCCAAATTAAGTGTAAACAAAGTCAAACCTCATGTAACCTAAATAGGATTTTATTAAACTAAGCATTAATCTTATGTCCTTTGACTAGTTCGAAATCCAAAACCAAATCATAAAACCCTATCCAAAATGCCTCAAAAATCTAATAATCAAACAATGTATTTTTAGGATTTATGAATTGAAAAAGGATTAAAAATAGAGCTCTCATAGAGGTGTTTATAAACATGGTGAACACCTAGCACTACCTCTTTTTCTTTTGGGTTATGGGGTTGGATATAGGTTTTTGTGGATGTCTAAGCCATCTATAGGGCACTGCATATGACCCCTTTTTATTTTTATAAATCATTTCAAAACAACTGAAACCATTAACCCAAATCAAAACTTTTCCACAAATCTTTTAAACATATCACTCAAAAATTTAAATACAATACCAACTTGTATTAGTTTTTATTTATGCTAGGAAAGTTGAATCCCTTCCTTCCTTAGCTCAAATTCATTTTATTTTTATCTTTCTTCCTTCTACCCCCACATCCATGCCTCTTAGTCCTACTTCTCCTTTATTTTATTCATTTTTATTACCTTACTCAACATGAATTTTTTCTTCATTCTCAGTAGAAAAAATCCATTAGAAATATGCATGCTAGAATAGCTCAACATAGCCCCCACTAAGCTACAATCCATCACCATTTTTCATGTAATCTATAACCAACTTGCATCATCATTTTTTTCTAAGAATGATGCTTAACTGAATTCAATGAGTGATTAGAAACCCTAATCATCTCAAAACTTCCTAATGATTCAATAAAATAATCATTATATATCATTTATAAAATATTCATTCCCTTGACTTAAATCAAATCCATCATCAACTTCACTTAGGCTATCCACAACCAGATAAATGACAAGTCACAATCACCAATACTATTCCATGCAATGTTGACCCTTGACTAGTCAATAATCACCATCTTTCCATGGAATGTTGATTATCGACAATTAAATTAACATAATGACTATATATCATGGATAAAATAAATATGAACTTAAAAATAATATCATAATTATTACCATGTCATCCAAAAACATTATACATTGAACCTCAAACTTATAATTTAACCCTCTAGGTTTAAACAATAACCATCAGCTTTAGCAAATAATTCAACAAACACAATGACATTTATATAATTATTTCACAATGATATTATTTTATAACACCCTTAATTATTGTTAATACATAATAGTAAGATTATAATTCATTATCTTTTATAGGTTTATATTACTATTAAAATCAATAATAGTAACCTTTTAAACATTAATAGTCACTAACAAATTGACACATCCAAGTAATATCATACATCTATTATTTATAACAAAAAATATTAAAAAGTATTTTTAAATGAATATTTAACTATGTATAATACTACAGTAAATCATGTTAAACTAGTTAGGTATAAATTTATCAAATCAACTAACTAATAATACCAACAACAACAAGATTAGTGAAATCATGTAATCACATACAATGATTTAAGAAAAAAAAATATTAGACAATAATATAAAATAAAGAATACCATAACTATTTACTTAAATAATTAATAATAAAACATGATATACTACTATGGTGTGTGCATGGATTTTTGGTTTTGCTCTTTGTCCTCCCTAATGCCTCCATATACACCACCCTCTATGATGATGCTCTCCCTCTGTCAAACTTTGACAGATGGATCTGTCTTACATCCACCTCAAAATAATGAAGGTTGTTAGTCTAAAACATAAATATACCCATAAAATACTATTTTATAATCAACAAACATGATCATAATGTTCAAAATAAAAAGTACAACTATGTCATAACAAACTAATCATGTAAATTAAGTAACATATAAATATCCCATAATTAACATATGATATAAATATTAATCAAACAATATTTAATCAAATAAAAACCATAATAATCCATGGATCAAATAGGTTTTTTATCTTAGAGAGAAATCAAGATCTGACAATTCTAACATTCTCTAGTTTTACACGTATAATAACATAAAATATTTTTTTCTCACACCTAGTTTTACATTTATTTTTGCATGTAATGCATTACTTAATCTAGAAGACAAATCCACCCATATTTTTTCACACCACTTCTTGGTGTTGAAACATTTCAAAGGCCATAATATTAGTCTACCATACTATCTTTTCATGTCTTTTGAAGACACAATCCTATACTTCCAAGAAAAGACATTGGCTGATATATTCTAGCAAAGATTATTTCTTTTCTCACCAAATGAGCAATACCAATAATAAGTCAAGAAATACATATGGTGGAAAAAAACATATAAAAAATATTTAACAAGGATATTATTTTGGAGGGAATAACAAGTGAGGCTTCTCCTTACACTTGCCCAACTCACCCATGGAAGGGAGGGAATAAGTAAAAAATAAAAGATTGTGACCCTTCTCCCCCAAATAAGAGCTATGGAAAGAAAGTCAACAAGATCATTCAATTCCAACATGGCATGGGAAACCCCAAATTCAAAAGCCATGAGTAAGAGGTGGTAAAGGTTTGGAGGAGGGATGAATATTTGACCAAGCTTATGGAGGGCCACACAAAGAAGCTAATAGAGCTCCATGAAAATTTTCACAAATTGGGTAGGCAATTGGTATCATACATACAATTATGAAATAATTTTAAACAAAAAAATTGATGATTTGAGGGAATGGATAAGGGAACTGTAGAAAATGAAAGATGTTAAGCCAAAGGGAAAATTAAAATGAAAAGAAATCCTCACCATCACCCTGAGGAGTTATAGCACAAAAAAAGTAAATCATTGGTGGAGAAGGCTAGAGGCTTGGAAAAACAAAGAAAAAATAACAACATAGGGCTAGGGAACTAAAACCATAAGGATAATAAGCAACATAAAAAATAATATGACATGTGGTATTAAGGAGAGTTAGTCTAAGAAAATATAATAGGTGGTAGTGTTTTTATATTTGGTCTAGACTTTTTTGCTTAAATTATGCTAAATTTTTACATCTGATAGGTTAGGTCAGCCTTATTTCATTTTTATTTTCTATGTACTATTATTGATAAATGGTTGTTTTGATTCCTTGTAAAGCTTGAGTTTAACATATCAAATAAAAAACATAAACACTCATTCTTAATAAAAAATAAGCTACAACATATTGTTGAAGAGTTCTTTTATTTTGAACATTGCTTACATTTTAAATTTTTATTTTAGGGTTTTAGTTGAATTTATAATTTACAAACATTAAATATAATTTCTATTTACCTCGAGGCCTCATAGTTTTAGATTAAGGTAAAAGTAGGTTTTGAAGGGACCCCAAAACCCTTTAATATAATCAAGAAAGCTAAAGCATTAACAAGCACCAAGAAAAGCATTTTTGAAACCTACTGAAGAACAGTATCAACATCAAGTTTTACAGGGACCTAAAACCACAAACATAGTCCAATAAAAGTACCCAAGTTTTACAAGGACCTGAAACCTCATCAAAACCAAGTTTTACAACTTGAGCTTTCAACATAGGGAAAATAATGCTAAAAAATATTTCTCTTTAGCATTCTGCCCTAACCAACAATGTAGGTTACCATTGCAAAAATGACACAAGCATTTTCCATGACATTAAAGATTTGCAAAATACCTTTGGTTTCTCTATCACTTTGGTTTGAGGGAGACACCATCAGATCTAGCAATAATGATGGTTGTAGTCATATCAAGAAAAATACCATGCTCTAGCATGCCCTTAAACCCTAAAAACATGAATAGAGTAGGCACCCAGGTTTGATCCAGCAACCCTGAGAACACAAAGTCAAAAGAGTTGCTCATAAATGGCAGCCATCAAAATTTTCCTTTACAGGACTACCAATCAATTCCCATGGAATCCGAAAAGCCATTCACCCTTAACACCAACATGGCATGGGCAGATATGCCCCTGATACAGAGGCCTTTAAGATCAGGCCATAGAAGACCTTGCTTCTGTGGCCTGCCCCAAAAGGGTTTACCAAAACCGGTAGCCTACCAAGCTGCTTCGTCAGCTTCACCAACTCAAATGGCATTTCCATTTGCTTATCAAACACATAGAGCCCATCCTCATCAATAATGTGCATCCACCTAATGTCCCCAAGCACAACATGCACAATTCATATGACCTCCACCACATTGCCATTTCAATTGCCTTCGGTCCTAACCAACGCATGGATCTGGTACCTGGTTCACGGATCTAGGGCCAGGCACCATGGACTTTTAGGAACATTGGTCTTGTAGATGTGAGCCCAAGCTAGGGTTTGGGGGGGCCACATAGATGTGAGCCCTACCGTGAGGCTTCATAGTTATTATTCCCTTACACAAATATATTTGATTATCATTGGTTTTCATTTATTTTTTCACTTTTTTCCTAAAAACTACATTCCATAAGTTTTAAAACTCATAAGAGCTATCATTCTAGGAAAAATGATCATTAATTTTCCCTAAGCCATTGTGTGAGGGGTAATGACCAAATACTCAAGCCATTAGATAACATTATATACATATTTTATTTTTTATGTACCTCACACTATATTGTAAATGCCTAGGTTTTAGTTTTTAGCCATATGAAGGCTTCAACTATTTTTTCTTATAGTGCATTGGTAAGTGATCATCCTCACGAAGTTACTCTCAATGTACCTTAGAGACAAGATAACCTAGATACATAAATGGTCTAATCCTTTTTAGTTAGTTACCTTGTGGCCAAGTTCACTATTTACATCTAGGATCAGTATATTTGATAGCCTACAAAACAAATACACTTTGCCTAGTTACATATCTTACCATTATTTCTTTTATGCTATGATTGATTATTTGATAGTAATAAGTTTGGTGTTTATAATATTTTATATATTTTAGGTTAACATAATTAAAATGTCTTATAAATGTGCATGTATAGTCACCTCTTTTATTTATTTGAAGTATAATGCATTCATAAAAGTCAATTGGTTTCTTGATTTAAGTTATTTTCTTCTCAACAATTTAAAAAATTGTGATTTTCCATATATAACATTTATAAAAATCATAATTGTTTATTATTATACATCTTTAACATTATGATATTATCTATTTTTACATTGTAGTCATATAAAATATCTAAATTGGTAGCTTAAGTGTGGCTTGTGACACCCTATCCATAGGACCTTATTGCATGCTCTCATGACCTTTCTAGACACCTTTTTGCTTATTACCAGTTATTAATAGACTTCTAAACCCTAATTCAAATTTATATAGACTCTCTTTACCAAGCCAATCCTATTTCCCTAGGTCTCAATATTATAGGATAGGAGTGACAAACTCAGACTTTAAATCTAGACCCTAAGGTGTCCTATTTTTAGTACTCTTGTCCAATCACATTTTGAACCCAAATGACCATTTTCATCTTATTTCTATCCTTCATCATGTCAACTTAGTGTGAATACATCTAACCCATGACCAATATTTCCCTATAAAACCACATATAAGGGTCATTTACAAAGAAGAGGTGACAAATCTTACAAATCAATCAAAAATATAAACAAACCACTAAGAATAATTTCCCTATTCTTTGCATACAATCACCCAACATGACTATAAATATATTCAAACCCTCACACCAATCCCTAACCACCTCAAACACTCATAATTTCTAATTTTTACATCCTCATTACACTATTTCACAAACCACATCAAGTGGTAGAACTACATATGGCTTGATCCATCTTTAGTGTATTGGTATGTAGGCATTGTGCCCACACAAGGGGTGTGGATACACATTAATTACATCTTACAAACACTAATCCCCCCTCTTTCTCAAGTTTTATCAAAAACATTGAAATTAAAGGTTTTCAATATTAAATTATCTCTACAAGGAGATCCATTGACATTCAACACCTAATATTTCATAGGTAGACTCATATAAGGACAAAAAACAAAAACCAAAAAATTAGATCTTTGTGACCAATTCGGATAATAGCGTCAAGAGTGGACAATAGAACTAGACTCTAAAGTGTCCTATTTTTGGATCTCACATCCTTTCACCAAACTAAATCTAGATATAGATTTATAAAACTATCTTAGTCTTACATAACTAATTTTTAGCTTCAGTCTCAGTCATCTCAATCTAGTTTTAAGCTAAGTTGTATTTCTCCTTATTTATTGCTATTTTTAGAAAGGTTTAAAAGACACAATAAATTATACAAATTAGTACTATAATTATTGTAATATTATTTACTTATTTATTATTCTAGACCTTCAACTAAACTAGGAATAAAAATCCAATATTCCTAAATAAGTTAAATCATTTGGTGAACCTGACTTACTTCGTTTATACACAAAAACCCTAGTAACCCTAGGGAATATTTCCTTCTAAATTTTTTTCAACATTTTTCTAATTTTTCCTAAATATTTAAATAAAAATTATACATTTAATTTTATAAATTTACCTTAGTAATTTTTAAAACCATTTATTCCAACCCCTCATTGAATTTACTAAGTCTTTTTGTGCACAAAAACCCAATAAACCCTAGGGAAAATTCCTTGATAATTTTATAAATATTTTTGTTAAATTTTTCCTGCATATATAACTCAAAATTTAACATTTAAATTTTTAAAATTTTCCATAGTAAATTTTTAAAATCATTTTCTCTCAAACCCTAGTTGAATTTACTAGGTCCCTTTATTTCTTGAGGTATCACCTTACAGATTTTTACATAAAAATTACAAATGGATCTTACTCATTTCAAAACATTTCTTGTCAATAATAAGGAATTCATACCTCATCTTATCATGTATATTAATGATGAATTTTAACATATATTAATTCAAAGCTTCAATCTTTCTTGTTCATGCTTACTTTTTATAATATGGGATGATATTAAGAAATTTATTGCTAAAAATATTAATATCCCTTTCCTTCAAAGTAATGTTTACTTTCCTATAATACAAGGTTTCATTAAATTTTTAACATGCTATCTCTCTATTATGTGTAATTAAATTAAAAATAAAATCCTTACATACTTAGAGGATCCATTACATAAGATAACCACAACCTGTCAAGTTTCAATGTCATATCTTATGCACAGGAAATAATTTCCTTCTCCTCATCTCTCCCAAGAGGGTGATAGTTTCTTTCCCTCTAACCAAGTCCTTTATATCACCCCTCTAAAATGTGAGGCAACCTATACTATTATTCTTAATGCATACATTTAACCTATAACTTCTTCAAACCCTCAATATATGTGCTTACATGTTTAATCAAAAGTAACTAGGATTTTCACTTGTGAGGCTCTAAGGGATCAAATCACCAATATGAGTAAGTTAATTTTAGATTTACAAATGCATAATTAGGTATTAGATGAAAATATCACAACATTAAAAATTTAGATTAGAACACCAAAGCCTCAAATTCACCCTAGTGCCAATCATGTATATATACCTTCACCTAATCAATTGGTTGCAAGCAATGTTACATATCAAAATAAGAAATCAAAAAAAAGTAAATCTACAACTAGTGATTCAAAAATCATTAAAATATTAAATAAGAGTTCAAGTGAGATACTAAGGGAAATGATTAAATGTAAGTTGATCAAACTAATTCCTGTACATCTAGTGAGAGGATCTAGATATTATTGTGCATATCATAGAATGCATGAACCTCACCCAGATTCATTTTCAACATTGAAAAAACATATACAATAGATAATTGCTAATGAGGACCCTATACAAGGTAGATCAGTCAAGAAATACATAGTAACATAAGAATACATTCACAAAGGGTCAAATTTAGAAATAATACAAAAGTGGTTACCAAAGCATAACTCAAAACAACAAAAGGATCAAAAATAAAAATTAGAGTAAGAAACAGTACCAAAAGCATAGGTAAAACACAAAAAAGATATAAATCTACCTCTCCAAAATGAGGTTCAAATTTTAAAGCAGTATGGGTTTGGTAAAAAATATCTAAAATAGTTTGATTTTCAAGGTCAAGGGTTGGGAAAGCATGCTCAAGGCCTTACTACTCCTATTCTAGTAGTTGATAATGTTTATCACCAAGGTTTGGGATTTATTGAACAACCTAAGGTAAATCATTCATAGACAAAATTTATTAAAGGAAAAGATTTAGATACAACAAAAGTCAACACCAACATTCCATTGGTCCAAAATAAAGATGATAATGATGAGTGAAACAATATAGGTTATTATGATTTCCAAGATACTGACAAAGAATTTGAATATTTAGAGTCATATTCATAGCCATTCCCTCATGTTTCACAATCATGCACAATTCCTTTATTTGATATAGGACACCATGATAGGGAGTCTCTTATGAAACTCATCAGTTAGTATCATTTTTTCTCAACTTACTTGTACATATCTTCTTTTCAATTTCTTTTACATAGCCTCCTTATGATTGATTCTACATAACTTATTTTTAAAATAGAAAAAACATTCAAATATTTCAAAATACCAAAAACAATATAACATTTAAAAATACAAAAATATTCAAATAATTCATAAAGATAAAAACATTTCAATTATATGCTTTATCCATGCTTTACATTTATACTACCATGCTAGACATAAATTTTTTCTTTCTATGCTATTTTTTGTCAATTTATCTACATTGCCATGCTTCACTTTATCTTCTTTGAGTGTGTGCAGTGACACCCAGATCCTAGATTAATTCACTCTACCCATTGAGGGGGAATCTTACTTCTACATTTGAGACATACATTGATATATCTACCCATTGGAGGCATATTTTACATTAATACACCATTCAGGTTATGTCATTCTTACACCACACACTCTATCTATCATGTTGATGTGCATTACTTACTAGCTTACACATATTATTTTATTAACACTAACTAGTATCTAGTATTTATGTATTTCTTAACATCTACCTAGTCTTGTGATACATACCCTACATGCTTTCACTTCTTTCTTTAATTCATTATATATTCTTTTATTTCTATCATATTACATGATTTCCTTTTATTTATTTGCATGTCTATATGTGATTGCATTTCTCATTTCATGTTTGGTCTATTGTATGTGCCTTAGAACATTTATCAATATCCTTTGCTTGTACTCTTCCATGTGTTTTTGGCCCTTGTGCCTACTTTTCTTATTTTCAATTATATGTGTCTATGGGAATTTGAACATGCCTTGTATGTTTGATTTTCTATTTGAGTGACATGTGACCATGACACTTGTTTTTTTGTCCCCTTGGCCACTCTTATATGCTTCTTACTTCTTGCCTTATGTGTTTTTTTCTTATTTTCTTCTCACTATTTGTAATGCCATGATCCACATCATGCATTATATTACTTTCATGCATGCCATGATGGACATCATGCTCCATCCCTCCTTGACAACTAACAAATAACATTTCTAGTTTCAATTAAGCATACTACACATGCTACTATATTATTACATCTATCTAGGCATTCCTTTGTTGATCTAATAATCTCCAATACAAAACATGTTATATCTTGAGACATCTTTTCATTTATCATTACTATATAATATATTATTTAGTATAACACACTTGCATAACTCTTTATTCTAAGGGTAGTTATTATAGGATCTTCATTGTTACCCTCAAAAGAGGGGGAAATAATCAGGGGTTTTGTCATAGAGATCATATCCCTCTATCGATCAAAAATCATCTTTTAGAATACTCAGAACAACAACTAAAACCCAAACTAGGTAGAATAAACTAGGAAAATAGTGATGATTATAGAATAGTGATCATAATTAGCAAGGGATAATAACACTAGTGTCCTATTTTTAGTGCTCCTATCCAAATAGAAAAAAACCTAGATTTTCTAGAAACAAATAGAAAGGTAATTTTAGTTACAATTTTTTTAGCAATAGTTTAGTTTAGAATCAATAATTTTATTATAGTTTTTCTTAGAGAATCTAGATATAGGGGGAATCATGCATGATATGATAGCTCTCATTTCTAGTTTTAGATTGGGTAGTTGGTATAACTTTTATATCACAATCCATGTTATAGATACCAATGATTGGGGGTAATGTGTGTGGTACATTTGAGTTATTTTCTTTTTGAGTTCATTACATTACCTAGGCATTCTTATCAATTGTGTGTCTTATTCCATCTACAAGTGGTTGGCATCATTCTTGAGTGGCTTCCACATAAGCCTATTTCCTATTTTTGGAGTGGCTTTTATATAAGACTAATCTCCACCTTTTAGAGTGGCACAAGATTGGCTAATTTTTTAGTACACATTCAGATACCCATGCCACACTATCAAATTTTAGAGCATTCATGGGCTTTAAGAGCCATCTCATACAACACACATTCATATTAGTTTTATTTTATAGCTTCACTTAGTGGGAAATAATGGATCCAAAGTTCTAGCTAACCTTTATATTCTTTATCCACCTACTTAGAGGGATTGGATACATAGTCCACACATTGACTAATGCATGCATGATCACATAGCTTCACTTAGTGGGTGATGATAGAGCCAAAGGGATAGCCTTTGCATTCTTGAACCACCCTTAGGGAATTGAAAATCCAACTCCATTCATGATATTAATCTTGGTACAACACATACCCAAGATTAATCAACATCACTTATTAGCATAATAGGTATTATATTGGTCCACATACCTGATGAGGTGTATTTGTTCCTTTATTTTTCTCCCTCTTACCCTACTTTTGTACATTCTTATTTTAGATATAGTGTATCTAGTAATAATTGATCAACTCTTTGTTTTTCTCTTGTAGATTTAAACTTCATGGTGTGCTCTCTCTACACACACTCAGCATCACATAGCTTCATAGAATTCACCCTTGTAAGTAAGTTCAAGTATACTTTTTACTTTTCCTTTATCCTAGTATTTCACTTTATTGCATCACTAGAATAAAGGTGGGGGGGAATGTAGTCATATAAAATGTTAAAATTGGTAGATTGAGTGTGGCTTGTGATACCTTATCCATAGAACCATCTTGCATGCTCTCATGACCCTTTTAGACAACTTTTTTCTTATTCCTAGTCATCTATAGACTTTTGAACATTGATTCTAGCTTAGCCAGACTCTATTTTCCAAGCCAATCCTATTTTCCTAAGTCTCAAGCCTATAAGATAGGAGTGTCAAACTTGGAATATAGCATCAGACTCCAGGGTGTCCCATTTTTAGCACTCCTATCTAATCACATTTTGAGCCCAAACAACCATTTTCATATGATTCCTATCCTTCATCATGTCAGCCTAACATGAATACATCTAACCCATGACCAATAGTTCCTTATAAAAACCCATCCAAAGATCATTTATAAATATAAGGTGACAAATCTTATAGAGAAAGTAAGAATAAAAACAAACCATGAAGGTAAATTTCCCTATTCTCTACATATAGTCACCCAACATAGCTGTAAATATATTTAAACCCTCACACTAGTCGGTAGCCACCTCAAGCACTCTCAATTTTACATTCTCATTGTATTATTCCATAAAGAACATAAAGTGGGAAATCTACATATGGCTTGATCCATCTTCAAAGTATTGGTATGTAGGTAGCATGCTTGCCTAAGGGGTTTAGATTAGTGAATATTACAAACACTACCCACCCCCTGTTTCTCAAGTTGTATCAAACATAATAAAGGTCTAGGGTTTCACAATTAAATTAGTTCTACAAGGAGATCCATCAACATTTAATATTTGATAGGTAGAATCATACAGGGACAGTGAATAAAACCCATAAAACTCATATCTTTATGACTAGTTTGGATAATAGAAATAGGAGTGGACAATAGCACTAGGCCCTCAACTATCATGTTTTGGCACTCCTATCCTTTCATCAAATGAAAGCTAGATCTAGATTCATGACACTATCCCAGTCCTACATAGCTAGTTTCAACTTCTATCTAAGTTGTCTCAATCTAATTTTAATCTAAATTGTATTTATCCTCATTTATTTATATTTTTAGAAATATTTAAAAGACACAATAAACTATATAAATCAGTACTATAATTATTACAATATTATTTACTAATTTATTATTCCAGACCCTTAACTAAATTAAGAATAAAACTCCAATATTCAAAAAATATTTAAATCATAAACCTATAATAAAATAAACATTTTATGATATCATGGCTTGAGTTCCTAATGAAGGGATTAAAAACCAAGCATCCCATAAGGATCGACACACACACACATAGAAAAGAAAACTTAGAATCCTTATCTTCTTCCCATTAACTTAACCTCTTGGGTTAAAAAGTATATGAAGTTATTTAGATTTATAATGTATCTTGATGGATTTATATATAATATTTATACTTTGATCTATCTCTATCTCAATAAATATATGGAAAGTCTTCTTCCATATTACTATATTTGGATTTACATATTATAGTAGAGTATCTTCTCTTACCACTAAGCTCTCTAGTTGTAATCCAATAGAGTTTTACCTCTTTTTGGCCAAGTGTTTATAATATTGGATTTATGCCTCTATTTATAGCCTTAATGACCCAAAATCCCTCATTAATGATCCACCATATTTTAATATCTATGGGAATTCAACTTTGTATGTTGGGTAGTGAATCCTAGCTAGTTGTCAATTCAAATCCCCATTTAGAAGCATTTATGAGTGTTCATTTCCTACCTTATACATTTTATTTTACATCATATATGATAGTCCTAATTTCAAAATTGTAATCTCCATGTGTCATGTCCTATTTTCTATTCAAAATTTTAACTATTATATTTTTTAGAGCCTTTGCCTCTTTCTAACAATTTCTATATGCTCCTTTGATCTCGCACTACCACTTAATGCTCAAGAGAGTTATTAATTATGAAGAAATTTGGCCATGTTTGATGAATATATTTTTTTCCTTAAACAACCATGTTCTAACTCATATTTCCTTTGTAGATTACATTCCCATTAGCTTCTTAGATTTCTTTCCTTGTTACATAACAATTGTCCTTTGTTGTTCTACATACTACCCCTTTGAGTTCTCTTTACATGTATGGATTTTTTGAACAAGTTATACAAACCTATATTTATATTAAGTTTAATTTTTACTTGTCTTTTAGACGCACTCCATTATTCATTAATATTATATTTCTATGTTTTCTCATACATAAACTTTTACCATTATCAATTCTATCCTTTATTACTCTTTTTCATCCCTAAGCAAGGTTTCCCTTATGTTCTCCCTTTATTTACAAACTTTAAGTATTTTCATCTATCATTATTACCACATAAATGAATTCTCAAAACATCCTAAAGTCTTAAAACTAGTGAACATGTGTGCTCACATGCCAACTAAGTTGGATTATTCCTTGAATAACTTGACTTTATTTTTGGGTGATGCACAATAGCTTGTTTACCTGGGATTCTATTACATCAAACTCCCCAATTGATATAAAATTCAATATCTTATTTATAAGTAGGTTTCAAATTGTATAACCTCCATTTTGGTTGTCTACCTAGATCATGGTGTTCCCCAATACCTATTATTTGGCTCCCACATGCTCACTTTGCACTTTTTCTTCCTCCCAACCCTTATTAGTCAATAAATTATCCTCTTTCACCTAGATCTAACACATTTTATCTTATTATCATTCTCTTCATCCTCTTTTTATTCTCTACTTCACTCTTTTCCTCTATCCTCCTCTATTTCTCTCTTTTATGGGTCTACACCCACCTCTGTCCATCCATCTCCACCAAGTGTTCTTGAAACTTATTTCTCTAGTGTGCATCATTTTCTTTATCTCCTATGCACTCTATTATTCATTTACATACTTATTTTATCTTATTATTATCCTCATCATGGCTTTGAACTCACTTTTTTTTCCAAAATTACCCATTTATTATAACACTTATGCTCATGTGCATGCTATACAAGGCTCTTCTGGACTCTTTTATCTTATCTTCTCTTTTATTTGCCCTTGTGGGTCTATGCAAAAATATTTATCTTGTGATTTTGTACCCACCTTTGTATTGTATATTTATAATTCCATATAATTTTTTAAAATCCACTAAGGGTTTTCCTTGACACACATATTTTATGATTTTCCCATCCCTTTTATATGCAAACTCTCTTTCTTATACTCTCATAATATTTCTCAACCTTGGAAAGTATTTTCAATTACACACTCTTTGATTGAATATCCTCATCCATAAACATCCTTACTATTAATTGTTTGACTACCTATATCTCTTGTGTGCCTCTCACTATACACTCTTGCACAATACTCACATTATCTTCCTTCTTCTCCCTTGTCCCAAGCACAATCAAAGTTATACCTTCTTTATTAGTTCTAGGTTAATCTTATTTTGATCTCTTCTCCATATGATTATCCATACTATGTACAATAAATATCATTCCTTGATTTGTATCCACTCTTCTTACCTTATCTTTAATTATGTATGACACTCCTAAACCTCGTACTTATTCAGGTGCTTCTCTATAATTCATGTCCTAGGTAACTTCATCATCTTGGCCTTCATGAAACACTTTAGTGTCCACATTTATACAACCCATGTTTCCTAATGTGCATTTATTATCTTTCCCTCTTGGGAAATCATATCTCTATATTCTATACATAGACCCCTTGCACACTTCTACAATTGAAATATTGATCACTTTTCTTTTATTATTTCCTCAAAACAATAATCTTCTTCATGGGATTCTAAGGTTACCATATTCCTCTTATCCTCATATCATATATTATCATCTCTACTGAGGATATTCTCTTCCCATTCATTCTTATTATCCTCTCACATGTCTCCTCACTTCAAGGAAGAATTGGCATATGTGTTCTCAATATGGTATTTTCTAGCATTGGTATTCCATTCATCTTCCTCCTATGAGGCTTCCATCTTGACCATCATGCAATATTTGTCTTACACCTCTTCCTTCACCTTGATCCTTCTAATTGTAATGATTCTTATGATTATATACTACTTCAATTATGTTCTTGTGTATGACTTCATTCCTCAACTATTACCTGCTCAAGTTATTCCTCCTTGGATGCATCTTTAATATTTTTCACCTCTATTGGTTGCTTCTCATTCGGTGTTCTACCAACTCCTTGTTACTAAAAAAAAAGTTTTCTTCATTAATATTCTCTTATACAAAATTTATTTCTACTTTCTCTTTCTCTATTTCCTTAAAATAAATCTCTTCTTCAGTTTAGAATTCATCTAAGGCCTCTCTTTCCTCGGGCTCGATGATTACAACATAATCAAAATCATTAAAGGATATTCTATTCTAAGGTTCATGAATGAATTTTATCATCTTAAATTATCTTTATAATAGTTTTGTTCTACTAAAAATTCATATCGTTATATACATTTCCTTTCATGACAACCTTATTCTCTTTGCTCGTATGCCTTAAGACCTTGATTCTTCTTCACCATGCAAGATGCTCCATTAGGCACACTATCTAATCTAATAATTTTGAGACTATATGGTCCAAAATATTCACCTTTTTATTTCCATTCCATATCCTTCCCTATTGGATATATCTATAATACTTTGGGTATCTCCATGTGAAATCCACCTTCTTGGAGCCTTTAATGCCTCTTAGTTCTAAATAGTGCTCGATGCTCAACACCCAGCACAACATCTCCTCAAGGTTTTCTCTCCATTAGAACATTGGACTTATATATTCCACATAACCTCTCATGTTCCAAGAACCTATATGATTTAATATCTTTTGTAATGTAATTCCTTATTCTTTATGGAATTATTCTTCCTATCTCTCTTCTTAACCTACACTATTATTTTTTATAATGCATATACTAGCACATAATTATTCTATTATTTACATGAGTTATGACATTGAATCATTATTTAATTTGGCCTTATATTGGTCCATATTCATCACTCTATATTTTTTACCCATTGTGCATAATGGATAACAATATACATACCTTCTACCTAATGCCTCTCATTTCAAGATGTGTCATTCCTCACTTTTGTGCACTGACACCACATGAATATATCCACTTCTTAGAACTTTTTTTAACCCTTATGTGTCTCCATGCACACTAATAATTTATCACTAGGTGCCATTCTTTTGCTCACCTAAATTTTTTATATGCTTATTATTGCCACATTCCTTTGTCACAATCATGCATAATCCCTCTAGACTTTTTAAAATACTACCATTAAATATCATCCATGATATTATGTGTCTCATCCTAAAAGTTTACTTGTATACTCCTCCTCTAGTAGTTGCTTCATTGGATTGTGTTTATTAGTCTACACTCTTTAACACTATGCATACATCATTGGTTTCTTCATTTTGGTAATTTACCAATCTACACCTATTCTTCAACACATTCCACTCTTATACAACATTGATCATACTTACTCTTAGGTTCTTATCCTCCTTTATTTTTAAAAGGTAATCTTGACATAATTTAATACCACTTGATGTAGTCACAACCTATGTTCCTAGTGAAGGCATGTTAAACTATTAACACCCTAATTTGGTCAAGTAACCACAAGTATTATGTCTTTTATTTCTCTTTCAAATAAAGGGTCTTACTGATGCTTATAATCCTTTTTCACATGGTCACCACGAGTCTTTTGATCTTTCTTGTGTCTTTTTATTACTATTCTAACACTTTTAGAAGTCACAAGTCACCTTTTCTAGTCTTAGGGGCCCCTATCTTATCATCCTTGATTTTTGATCTATTATAAGCCTATGTAAATTAGTGTCATTTTCAAGATACTATCACCACATGGAACTACTGTCCACTTTTACCTTCAGTGTCATATGGGCACTTTCACCTGCGTTTGAGTCTCATCCCCTATGTGACCCTTTTCTTATGTTTTTTATATCTTTTTCATGACTTGTTGGCAAATGAACAAGGTGTTATAGTCCAAACAAAGATCCTCCTATATAAAGAGCCTCACAAGGAATTGTATAACTAAAACTTACTATTTTGGCACTTATTACATAAAAATTAATCAATAGTACAACTCAAATACTCTATATACTACTCAGCATTCACACCAAGACATTTTCATGCTTGATCAAAGAAGGTCCTAGGTGAAATTCATCCTAGCATATCATGAAAATTTATGGTGGTCATTCCCTAAGGGAGAATTACATGTCATATAATACCCTTATCATTAGGGTTAATATAGGTAGCAGTTACGACAATAAGGTTTCTACTTTTTTTTATTGTAACATCCCACAACCCAATTTTTCATTTCCTTTTACATTTTATTATTCATGTGTATAAGTATTCATTAGCATTTTGAAGAAGAATCAATTGAAACAATGACATAGATGAGCCCTTGAACAATAATAAATCACATATAAGACTCTTAGGAACTCCTTTAACTTATTTTAAAGTTGTAGGTAGTCAGTACATAAGGGACACTAGTGCCATGTTTTTATATTAATGCCACATGGTGTTATTATCCTGAGGAGGGAACTACTATTTAAAGTTAAATCTCAAAAACTAGTCCAAAGACAAAAGATTCCTCTTTGTCTACACAATCATTTATAGTATTTATATTCATGAGAATATATGTGCACATATAGATAAGTACACCTTATCCTTGTATTTACTATTTTTGGAAAGTTAAATAGAACCAATAAACCCAATTTTATTCTAGATTTACAATAGACACAACCTTTTAACCAAACATAGTATTTACATAGTAAAACCTTTCATTTGGTGCAACTAACTTACTTAAAACATAGCTTCAAAAACCCTAATTTTTCCTTAGGGTTTACCTTATAAATTTTTTACATTAAATTAGGGTTACAAAAATCTTATTTTTCTAATTTTTTGAATCAACCTACCTAATTTAATTAATTCAATCATATGGTTTTATTTATTTAACTTAATTGAATATTTTTAACACAACCCTAAATTCAAACCATATATCCACATAATAGGTACATATACACATAAACATTAGTAATTAAGGTTCCAAAAATAACCCTACTTTTTGTTAGAATCATTGTTCAACAAAATCAAACATTTTATACATACTTATGTTAGATTATATTCTATCTCTTATGTGTTTAGTTTTGATTCTATACACGATCTTATTTGGAATGTTTAAAATATCATCTAAAAAGTCATCTAGCCATCATCCACTTGATGTAATATTGAATTTTTCTCATGATTATAACAATGATTGGAATAATTTTCAAGATTGTACATTGTAAAATGTAATGATTTCATTTATAATGATGGTGATGACTATTGTTACAATGATGAATATGAGGATTATTATACACATGATAATATAAATAAACATGAGGATATATTAAATAAATCTTCTCTTTCCTCTTACTCTTCTCTTATTCCTAAAACTCACATTAACAACATAATTCAAAAAGAACCTTTATTGGTAGTATTCTATTAAAATGTGATCCTAGTTTTTCAACTAATTTTGTTACTTCATTATTTAAAATAAATCAATTTAAGTGAAATACATGAAAATCACATTTTACATGTTTAAAATAAAGTATATCAAAATAATGCATCTTCTTTACCCTTATCAATTACATTTCAAAATGCAAATACAAAGAATGTTACACTTTTAGCAATGCACAAACTAAGGTAGATGGAATTCATTTATCACCTTCATTAACATTTCAAGCTCAATGAAATGATTCCTTGACAGAAATAGATAATGTATATATTTCTAACCCTCTTCATTTATGTCATAATTTATAAAATGAAAACATGGTTATTACTCCTTCACTTTATCCTCAAATATAAAATTGCAATGATGCTTTCATTTCAAAAATTATTAGTGAAAAAATACCTTGCATTACACTTACACAAGATGATACATTTCATAATAGTTAAAATTTAAAACCTTTTCCTTCTCCTTATCTTAATGAGCATGTTAATGATATTTCTTCTACTCTTACCTCTTGAAATGAATTAAATTTTGAGTTTGAAGAACAATGGGATAATGATGATTACTTTCATTATGATGAAGATGACATAGAATATACAACTTATAATTATTCTCTTACTTCATATACTTCTCTTATTTAACTAAACATTAGATCACATGTTAAAATACACACACACACACAAAATACATGAAAATCACATTTTACATGTTTAAAATAAAGTATATCAAAATAATGCATCTTCTTTACCCTTATCAATTACATTTCAAAATGCAAATACAAAGAATGTTACACTTTTAGCAATGCACAAACTAAGGTAGATGGAATTCATTTATCACCTTCATTAACATTTCAAGCTCAATGCAATGATTCCTTGACAGAAATAGATAATGTATATATTTCTAACCCTCTTCATTTATGTCATAATTTACAAAATTAAAACATGGTTATTACTCCTTCACTTTATCCTCAAATATAAAATTGCAATGATGCTTTCATTTCAAAAATTATTAGTGAAAAAATACCTTGCATTACACTTACACAAGATGATACATTTCATAATAGTTAAAATTTAAAACCTTTTCCTTCTCCTTATCTTAACGAGCATGTTAATGATATTTCTTCTACTCTTACCTCTTGAAATGAATTAAATTTTGAGTTTGAAGAACAATGGGATAATGATGATTAATTTGATTATGATGAAGATGACATAGAATATACAACTTATAATTATTCTCTTACTTCATAAATTTCTCTTATTTAACTAAACATTAGATCACATGTTAAAATACACACACACACACACACACAAAATACATGAAAATCACATTTTACATGTTTAAAATAAAGTATATCAAAATAATGCATCTTCTTTACCCTTATCAATTACATTTCAAAATGCAAATACAAAGAATGTTACACTTTTAGCAATGCACAAACTAAGGTAGATGGAATTCATTTATCACCTTCATTAACATTTCAAGCTCAATGCAATGATTCCTTGACAGAAATAGATAATGTATATATTTCTAACCCTCTTCATTTATGTCATAATTTACAAAATTAAAACATGGTTATTACTCCTTCACTTTATCCTCAAATATAAAATTGCAATGATGCTTTCATTTCAAAAATTATTAGTGAAAAAATACCTTGCATTACACTTACACAAGATGATACATTTCATAATAGTTAAAATTTAAAACTTTTTCCTTCTCCTTATCTTAATGAGCATGTTAATGATATTTCTTCTACTCTTACCTCTTGAAATGAATTAAATTTTGAGTTTGAAGAACAATGGGATAATGATGATTACTTTGATTATGATGAAGATGACATAGAATATACAAATTATAATTATTCTCTTACTTCATATATTTCTCTTATTTAACTAAACATTAGATCACATGTTAAAATACACACACACACACACACACACACACACACACACACACACACACACACACACACACACACACACACACACACACACACACACACACACATTCTTATGTGCATACTTTTCACTCATTATAAAATAAAACACCTTTTATTCAAACTAACTATACAAAAGATACCAATAAATCCAACTCAACCCCCTTTATTATAGTAGAACCTACTTCTCAAAAAAACCCAAATGAGGGTGATAACTTATTTAAATATAAAAAAGACAAAGCTATCACATATTTAGGGGTTATTGAGATCACACTAACTCTTCCTAGATAAGATTTCCAATATAACATACCAATGGCTAACATAAACAATAAAATTCAAGAATTAAATGAACCCCTTAATAATAATAATAATAATAATAACTTCACAAGTGTTACTTTATTTAATACATGTTGTGGGTAATTTTAAAAACCAAGTATATCATCTAACATTGGAGAACAAGGCATAAAAATATCAAGTTCATGCTAATGTTATCCATAATAATCTTATTCCACATAAAACTAAAACCATGAAGTTGCCACATAACTTGTAGATACCAGTGTTACCAATCTTCGATGGATACAGAGATCCATATTTATATAATTAGGCTTATGATAAATCCATGGTTCATGTTAAAAACATGTTGATTCTAATACAAGTGTTTCCTAAGTCACTCAAGGACAAAACACTAGACTAGTTACATCATACACTACCTGGGGCATCTTTACATCATATGAGGAGCTAGATGTAGTCTTCCTCATGCATTATATATAGAATAAGGGACCTCTAGTCACATGTGAGAGGATACATTCACTACATTAGGGTGAGATAAATATAACCTTAAAGTATATTCTATGGTTCAAATATTATTTTCATCAGTTAATTTAATAACTAATGGTTTTATAAGTACAATACATATTTAATAGAGGTTTAATATCCCCTCTTAAGGTCAAATTGCTATATCAAACATATAAATCATTTAGACATATATTTGATGTATCTATATCATTAGAGGCATAGTTGGTATTATATATTCAATGTTAGAGGCAAATTTGACTATAGATCCTTTAGAACCTTAGTCATCAAATTTGGTACAAGAACCTACTCCACTTCCAATGCAAAAACTAGTAGAACATAAACAACCAATAAAAATAATCAGTAAGGGAAAATAAAAACTCTATAAAACATAACTTATAGTGAAAACCACATAGGATATACATAGAGGAGTTATATAGTTTTTAGATAAGGTTGAGCTTCATGACATTTTGCTTACACTATTAGAGAAGGGGATGACCATGCTTCCTTCAACTACTCATCATCAACCTCACCATTTACACCATATACCACATAATAATTATTGTCATTTTATCTAGTTTAATAGACATTTAGATGATCATTATTATACTCTCAAATATCACATTGATCAGTATGTTAGCAAAGGAATCGTAGGGTTTACACATGGGGCATCAAACCCTCATTCACCATGCTCTCTTAGATCACACTCCTATATGATAGAGTTATCCCAAGGTGTTCATTTTAAGGATCCATTGGTTACTCATCATATGATCCCTATGACTTCTAAGATAATTATTTTTTAATGATATCCTACTTCCCAACCTCACTAGCAATGGCAACTAGTTTGTAGATTTTAGATTGCACATCCAGTATGTACATTGATTAAGATATTTGGGAATAGTTACAAAATAAAAGGCATAATTTTGGTATAAAGGCTAAAAAAAATATTTGAAAATAATTATAGATCTCAAAATCCAACTACCATGTGTACATTGATTAAGAAATTTAAGAATAACTATCAACCCAAGGCTATAAATTCAGTTCAACAACCAATAAATATTTATGGAAATTAGTACAAAAATCATAATCCAACTTTAGTTTAAACAATGATTAAAATATTTTCAATAAATTAGGAACTCAGAGTAGTTTTAGAGTGACAAACAATCAATATTTTTTCCTCAAATCCTATACAATTATCCACTCATAGTGCATCACATGCACTATGAGTGGATAATTGTAAAGGATTTGAGGAAAAAATATTGATTGTTTGTCACTCTAAAACTACTCCGAGTTTCCTAATTTATTGAAAATATTGTCACTCATAGTGCATCATATGTAGCTCCACTTTCACAATCTACATCTATAACAACACACCATGAGAAATATGGTCTTTGTTTCTCCATGGCATTAGGGTTTAGATAAGTCATCTCACCATCATAGGGTATACACATAGAAATATTATGGGATATAAAAAATTAATAAAATAACACTATATACCAATAAAAAATTGTATAGCTTATGCACATATGCCTAAATGATTTATAACACATATACAAATCAATTAGCATTACTCCTATAAAAACAAATTTGTAAACATCAAACATTTCAAACAAATAATCAAATTCAAACACAATAAATTACACAATCTAACTAGATCTATATGCCAATAAATAGTACCAAATTACATTACAACCATCTCTATATATATAAATCATAACAATATTTTGGTACAAATGTGATACATCACTCAATGATGTGAACATGACTACTAGGATCAACTCCCTCACTCTCACTCTCAAACACATTATCACTAGAACTATATGCCCCACTATATCCATGAGACCTTGATCTATGACTATACATTCTCTCTCTCTCTCTCTCTCTCTCTCTCTCTCTCTCTCTCTACATAGCTAACTCAACCCTATACTCAACATACTCTTTCTAAACTCATACGTAGTCATCTACTATACAACTACTTTCACCACTTAGCTTATCAGGAAAGAACATAGTCAACCTTTATAACTCTACATATAACTTGTCTCTGTTTTATTGATGCTCACTTATATACCATATTCACTATTTACACATGATCAAAAAAATGATCATGTAATCCAACTACATTTATGGCACATTCCACCAATTAATCATTTATGGAATCATATAGAATATGTCATGTCAACTCATAAAGTGTTGACTCGATTGTAACCTCCTAATACTCATCCTATAATGCACATATAAGTTTTAATACAATTAATAATATTCATATTATATAAAATCACATGATCACCATTGTGTAAGACATACATACAAGTTATCTAATTTACTATCCATAGCCTTTAGGGGCTCTACATCTAGTATCTCCTCTATGATCATCCCATCTCTCAAGAATAGGCGTGCCCACATATGCTCAAATTAGTAGGTTGAATAGACCTTGATTACTCCATAATAATCCATATATGGTGTTTTTGATCCTTCTAAGTGTATCATAGGTTCTATTAGTGTTTAAATAACACTTCTCATTTTAGAATTTTGAGAATTTAGGGCATGAATAACAAATTTTGGTAATCTAGTTATCTATGGTGAAATAAAGGAAGAAAAAACTAAAATGTTCCATAAATTTATATTGATTTGTGGTTGGCAACCATCATGGTTTTTAATCTAAATGAAATGTAAGAGATACTATGTTATTATAAGTGAATTATGATCAAATTTCTACACTAAAGACTAATCTAAATGAATATCTACAATGGATCTTAAACTAGAGTGATTTGGTTAAAAAAGAAGAAAAAGGAAGGGTAAGGTAGAAATAAAGTATGTGATTGTTGATCTTTGCCTTAAACACCATGCAAAGGTTTAAATTTCAACTAAACATGTATTTAACCAATATATAATGTAAAGTAACAAATGATTAAATCACACCATATACCAAGCAAATATTTGAGTAAAACATGAAAGAATACAAGTATGAAATAATTTTGCCTTAAAAGTTTAATATTGCATTCAAGTAGCAATTGTACATCTTAATGCAGAGCAAATAAAACAAAAAAAGTCTAATAAAATTCAACTAATCTAGCATTAGCACAAATTAGCAACCTTGTATCAAAGATGCACATTCAAAATTCATATAAACCATTTAAATTCAAGGTTTAGAATAAGAAATTGAGAGAGAAGCCATGTAACAATTGATACAAACAATTTTTGAACAAACTTTTTAGTATTATTTGCTTATATTAATTGCTTAGAAGTATATAAGTTTTAGTTCAAAACTCCCTCTCTCTACAAAAGGGTGATTCTGCCTTTTATAGGAGACTCAAGCAATATACTGGTCAATCATAAGATTACACATGTACAAAGATAAGGATAATTAAATATACTGGTCAATCATAAGATTACACATGTACAAAGATAAGGATAATTATCCTTCTTCATAGTTCTAGAATACATTTCTCTTTATAAAATAGATTAACCTAGAGGCAAATATGCTAACAAACTACCATATGACTTTATAAAAGAATATTCCACATTCAAATATTACAAATATTTTACATAGAATGGAATATCATCAATTATCTAGTGGGCCCTAGGCTAAAGGGCTCCCTTGCTACTCTTAAAGAATTTCCATGGTCCTTTATTATTGTTCATTGACTAGTTCTAAATCAATAACTAGTTTTAAGAGACAATCCTCTTCTTGATCAACCAAGTCATTTAAATCTCTATCCTTCCTTGTCATAAACTCCTTGATGCTCTTGGATTTAGAAATATTCTCTTTAGTAGTGAATATCATGCCCATGACTTATTTGTTATCACTTCCATATTGGCCTTGACTCTTATTCCTTACTTTTTGCATTACCAAAGTGGCTCTGTTCTTGTACTCATCATCATCAATGATGCTTAGTGAGCTAGATTTTGTAGGGTTATCTAGCATAGTGCCAAGGAGTTATTTGATTATAGCTATTAGCTCCTCATCATATCCTAGGATTATCTCTAAACTCTTTAACCAAGTACTCTAACTTTGGATTTTATCAATAACTATCCCCCATATTATGTTCAAGTGGGCCAAGCTAATGGTTTTGAATCTAGGAATCTTGACCTTAATTAGTATGTTGATAAGCTCCATTATTTTATATTTTGAGCTCTGTCATTTGGTTAATAAACCCTTGGCTATTTCATTTTACTAGGCCAATGCATCTTTCCTAAATTTCATTGACTTCAAAGAGTCAAACATGTCATAGAAAGATGCCTCAAACATATTGATTATTACTTCTAAGACTGACAAGATAGCCTATGTCTCTAGATTCTCTTTTGCTTTCTCCATGTTCTATATCTTTTGCTTCATGCCTTTAATACCTACTTTGATTTGAGATGAATGAGCATAAACTAGTCCTTCTATCCTTCCTCATGAATAAGATGCTCCCTAGGCTTTTGAATTCTAATGGGAGTTAAACCAACAAATGGTTCAACCTTATAAAATTTGAACTCTTCACTCCCAATCATGGTTTTCTTGGTTATCACCCTCTCCAATCCTATTATTTATGGATTTAACTACACACTAACTAATGATTTTATGACTTTAAGAGGTTTATGAGTCACCACCTATGTGTTGTTAAGGCTTCTGGAGTGTCCATTTAAGTTCCAATTGATCCTAATGTGTAAACTATTCTTATCTCTTATTTTTCCTTCATCAAAGACAATATCCATGGCTTTATTTCATCATGGACATCAATGTGGACTATTTGGATCATAGCCCATGTGTGGGATAAACTAGGAATCTTTTGCATCTTCCCAAAAAATAACCATTTAGGGATAATTGGCCCATGAATTAGGTATTCATCATTACACAAGTTAACCTCACTCATGGGGTGGGTGAAGGTCAACTTGGGTTTCTTTTTCCAAATGGGACCAATGCCAACTCAACTTTCCTTTTGTGTAAGGGTGCTACTAAAACCAGATCTAAAGTAACTTCCTTCCCTCTATATTTTCTTACTTATTTTTCTTGGATATGAAGTTACTCAATTTTTCATTCTTCATTTAACCCATATGCTTCATCAATCACCTTAAGAGCATCTTCTACTATCTCACTAGGTTTCAATGAAATCATATCCAAGAAATCTATTAGAGACTCTAGCCTCTTAGATGGGGATGAAGATGATCCTCCTTCATCAGGTCTCTCTTCTAATTTTTCCTTTATATTTCCTTATGTAACTTATGCTTAAGGCTATTTTGAAGGGGGCATAGAGGATGGCCTAGGTAACAAGTGATATTATAGGGGCCCCATTTTCCATATCTCACTTGGTAGCTTGTCATCTCCCTTATCTAACCTTGGATCTAGCTTAATTTTATGCCTCTTTAACCTAGGTAATACCTCTAAGAAACTAGAGGCCTTGATGTATAGTCGGTAATGGACACTGGGCTAATGTTCATAAGCCTTGATTTTGGTCTTATATTTTAGATTTTTGGTGACCTTCTCATTAGGTTCCCATTGCCTCAATTCATATTTTTGTAGGTTGAATGAGTCCCTATGATCCAAAAATCAAAATTATTGGTTGAATAATATTTCAAGAACACACAAATAATAATGGTATCTTTGAAAAGAGATGTTTTATTGCTCAAAATTGTAGATACAACATATGCCTATCTCTAGGAAGAGATGTCTAATTTCATTTTTGGGTCCATATTCATTTATACACATTTTTAAGGTATGAGTAGGATGTGTAAGATCACCAATATTAAGTGAGATTAAGTGGTTTGACTTCCACAATTTACAACAATACAAAATTTGAGGAATTACTATTTTTAGAAACATACTATTTTTAGACTGCACTATTAAAACTGAAATTTAGGGAATTTCCATTTGGTTGGTAAGGGAAGAAACTAATAAATTAAATATTTTTACATCTTTCTAAGTTCCCCTTATTATTATCTTTCAAATGGTTCAAATGGGGAATCAAACAGAGATATAGTACAAAAGTTATGGCTACAAAAAGTTCTACCACCAATCGGGGTAAAACCATCACCCTAATTGTCACCTAAAATGTTTCTCAAATCATTCCTCCCTCATTGAGAATAAATTGTCCCCATTTCATCAATATTTTTCATCAAGTGTGGTAGATTTGTATGAATTTTATTCCTAATGCATACTTGGAATGGACTATGCTTTATGGAGTTGTGCAAGACCCAATTGTTCACCATTTCTATTTGACCATTAGTCTATGGATGGAAGGTTATAAAATTCTTTAGATTGGTATCTATTTTCTTCTAGTGTTATTTTTTTTATGTAGCTATGGATTCAACATCAGCTCTTTTGGATTTTTATGGCTTGACCACCATGAAAATGAATTTCTTAGCACTAATCAGGGAGACAAATGTAGAAGGTGGTAGCTCTGGTACCCTATAGCACTATGTTCCAAGAGTGAGGGTGATCCTTCATGTTCTTGATTCATATATTCCATGTTGATCATACATGAATATCTAGCTAAATATTACATCTTAAACATCTAGATTGACCACATCATATAATACCTCATCCTAGAAATGTTTTTTTACATATGAGAGAAGATATTGGTGGGTGACATGGAAATTTCTCCCTAGACTCAACCATCCAATACTTCAAGAATGAAATGTAGAGGCTTTGGGTAAGGCTTCATGTATAAATTTAGGATTTTCAAAACATTCACAGAGATTAAATTTTTTTGAATCCTACTATCAAGAATGAAATGTAGAGGTTTACCTTTCACCCATAACTTATAGTGAAACAACATTTCCTTATTGTCTAGCCTCTCCTCATGGGTTTATGATGAAGCAATGATGGCATCGATCATAGCATCTACAATCTCTTCTTCATCCTCTTTGATTGTAGGGTGTGTATGAGGTAGAGCAGTAGATGTTGAGGACTGTGACTCAAAAAGTAAGGACTTGATGGCTCGACATTCTTATTTAGAGTGCATTTTAGATTTATGGTAATCACACTATTTTCAAGTCTTCCCTTCTTTAAGATTCCAATTTTGGCCTCATTTTTGACCTTCTTTATCACTTTTCCATTTTGAAGGCTAATTATTTGTATTCAGTCTTCCATGCTTCTGTTCAATCTTCACTATGAACTTATACACCTCACCAAGGGTTTCCAAATTGAAGAGTTTCATCTCCCACCATATATGCCATTGTAATCCACAATGATGTTTTAGAACCTTATGTTTCTCACTTTTTTGGATGCCTAATCTCATAAATATAGAATGAAAAAGGTCAGTGTAATCTTAAATATATTTTTCCTTCCCTTGGCAAAGTTATTTCCACTCTATATATTGATCATCATATGCTCCAATGGGGTAGTATTATTCCTATATAGATTTTATGAAATCATCCTAGGTAGGTTCCACCTCAAGGCCAAAATTATCCATACTTAATCTCTTCTTTTACACTTCTCACCAATGTTTCATAGGCAATGATGCTTTCAAAAGAACAAAAGTGATCTTTTTATTGGTGAATTTATTTATAGAAAAATAGGAATATAATTTATCCAATCAATTTTCTACTACATCAGCATTGATTTTACCTTCAAATGTAGGGATATCAAAATTCACCTAAACTTTGAAGGGTGTTAGGGCACTAAAAGGATGTATGGGTGCAGATAAGGAGTCAAAATTTCCCATCAAGATTTATTGGAGAATTTGGGTGAATTGTTGTAGCATCTATGATTGCTACAGTTGGAGGGCTTCATTCACCATTTCCTTGAAATAATTATGTCTTAGTTTTGTCCACCATTTGAGGTCATGTGGAATAAATAGGTGGATAGATTGTTGGTTCTATTACTTTCCACCCAGCCTTCCTATAATCTAACCTCATCCTTAGGATCATGCACTCTAAAGACAAACTAATTTGATACCACTGATTGAAAAATCAAAAGTCTTGGTTGAATAATTCAAAAACACACAAATAATAATGTTATCTCTGAGAAGAGATGTTTTATTTCTCAAAATTTTGGATACAACATATGCCTATCTTTGGAAAGAGATGTCTAATTTATTTTCTAGGTTACATATTTATTTATACACATTTTAAAGATAAGAAGAAGATGTGGAAGGTCATGAATATCGAGGGAGATTATGTTATTTAACCTCCATGATTTACAACAATATAGAATTTAAGAAATTACTATTTTTAGAAACTTACTATTTTTAGACTGCACTACTAAAATTGAAATTTGAGACACTTATATTTGGTTTTATAGTTCCAAAAAACATTGAACATATCTCATTCTATTTCAAAACATTCCTCTCATTCTTATCTTTCCAACAGTTCAAATGGGGAGTCAAACAGAGCTATGGTGCAAAAGGTATGGCTCCTAGAAGTTATACCACCAATTAGGGTAGAACCGTTGCCCAAATTGTTTCCTAAAATGTTACTTGGATCATTCCTCTCTCCTTTATAATCAATGGTCCCCATTACATAAATATTTTTCATCAAGTGTGGAAGTTATGTTTTGATTTGATTCTCGATGCATACTTAGAATGGACTATACTTTATGGAGCTATGCAAAGCCCAATTGTTCACCATTTTTGTCTAACCATTAGTTTGTAGATGGAAGGCTATGAAATTCTTTAGCTTGATATATATTTTATTTTGTTGTTGTGTTATTCATGTAGTCAGGGCTATAACATTGGCACTTTTGGATTTATGTGGCTTGACCACCATGAGAATGAATTTCTTGGCACTAATCAGGGAGACATATGTAGAAGGTGGTACCTCTGGTACCCTGCAGTACCATGTTCCAAGAGTGAAGGTGACCTTTTGATTTCTTGATTCATATATTCCATGTCGATCATACATGAATGGTTGACCAAAGAGTACATTGTAAACATCCATATTGACCACATCACATAAGACCTCATCTTGTAAAGGTTTTACTGCAAATGAGAGAAGACATTGGTGGATGACATGGAGGTTTATCCATAGACTCAACCATCTAATACTATACAACTTTAGGTGTGGTTTCATCAAAAAATTTAGGCTTTTCACAATATTAGTAGAGATTAAATTATTTTGAATCCCACTATCAAGAATAAAATGTAGAGGCTTACCTTTCACCCATAACTTAGAGTGAAACAACCTTTCCTTATCATCTAGCCTCTCCTCATGTGTCTATGATGAAGTAATGATGGCATCAACTCAACATATACAATATTTTCTTCATATTCTTCAACTTTAGGGTGTGTATGAGGTATAGTAGTAGATGTTGAGGATTATGACTCAAAAATTAGAGACTTGATTGCTCAACATTCTTCTTTAGAGTGCATTCTATATTTGTGATAATCACACCATTTCCCAATCTTCCCTTCATTTTTATTTCAATTTTGGCCTCATTTTTTACTTTCTTTGTCACATTTCCATTTTAAAGGTGGACTCTTCATATTCATTCTTCCATGCTTCTAGTTAATCTCTACTATGAACTTGAATTCCTCACCAAGGCTTTCTAAATTGAAGAGTTCCATATCCCCTTGTATATACCAATGTAGTCCACCATGATATTTTATAACCTATGTTTTTCACATTCTTATATGCCCTATATCATAGATAAAGACTGAAAAATGTCATTGTAATCTTAAACAAACTGTTCTTTACCTTGGTGAAGTTGTTGCCACTCAAGATATAAATCATCATATGCTCCAATGGGGTAGTATTCTTCCTTTACAGCTTTTGTGAAATCATCCTAGGTAGGTTCCACCTCAAAGCCAATATCATCCATATTGAATCTCTTCATATACACTTCCCACCAATTTTTGATAGGCAATGATGCTTTCAAAAGAACAAATGTGATCTTCTCTTTATCAGTGAATTTATTTATAGAAAAATAGGAATATAATTAATGTAACAAATTTTCTACTACATTGGCATTGATTTTGCCTTCAAATGTAGGGATATCAAAATTCACCTCAACCTTGAAGGGTGTTGGGTAACTGAAAAGATATGAGGGTGTAGATGAGAAGCAAAATTTTCTCATTGAGATTTATTGGAGAATTTAAGCAAATTTTTATAAAATCTATGCCTAATTTTAGAGGGATTCATTCACCATTTTCTTGAAAGGATCAGATGTCTCAATTTTGTCTACTATTTTAGGTCATTTTGAGTGAATAGGTGGATAGTCAATTGGTTCTATTATTTTTCACCCAAGCATCCTATAATTTGACCTCATCCTTGGGATCATACACTCTAAATAAAGACCACTATGATATCACTAAACTAGAACTTGAAAGTCTTGGTTAAAGAATATTTCAAGAAAACACAAATAATAATGTTATCTGTGAGAAGAGATGTTTTATTGCTCAAAATTATAGATACAACATATGTCTATCTTTTGGAAGAGATGTCTAATTTACATTTAATATTAAATCTTCATTTATACACATTTTTAAGGTAGGAGGAAGATATGGAAGGCCACCAATATTGAGATAGATTGATTGGTTTCATTTTCATGATTTACAATAATGCAGAATTTAAAGAATTACTATTTTTAGAAACTTACTATTTTTAGACTAGACTACTAGAATTGAAATTTGGGGCACTTCCATTTGGTTTTTTATGGTCAAAAACCACTGATAAAATCTCATGCAATCTCTTTATGTTCCCCTCATTATTAGTTTTCCAATGGTTCAAATGGAGAGTCAAATGGAGCTATGGTGTAAAATTTATGACTCCTAGAAGTTCTACCACTAATTGGGGTAGAACTGTCACCCGAATTATCACTAAATTTTTTTCTCAGATCATTTCTCACTCCTTGAGAAGCAATGGTCCCCATTACATCAATATTTATACTCAAGTGTGGTATTTTTTTTTGATTTAATTCATGATGTATACTTCGAATAGACTATGCTTTGTAGAGCTGTGTAGGGCCTGATTATTCACCATTTCTATTTGACCATCAGTCTTTGGATGGAAGGCTGTGAACTTATTTATCTTGGTATCTATTTACTTCAGTTGTTGTGTTGTTTTTGTATTAAAGTTTTCAACATCGACCCTTTTGGATTTCTATGGCTTGACCACATGAGAATAAATTTCCTGGCACTAATCAGGGAGCTAGATGTAAAAGATGGTACCTCTAGTACCATGTAGCACCATATTACAAGAGTAAGGGTGATCTTTTATAATTTATATATTCCATGTTGATCATACATAACTATTTGACCAAAGAGTATATCATAAAAATCCATATTTCCCACATCACATAACACCTCATCTTGTAAAGGTTTTATTGCATATGAGAGAAGAAATTTGTGGGTGACATAGAAGTTTCTCCCTAGACTCAAACATCCAATACTATATGGCTTTGGGTGAGGCTTCATGGACAAATTTTGAATTTTCACAACATTAGTAGAGATTAAATTCTTTTGACTCCCACTATCAAGAATGAAATGTAGAGGCTTACCTTTCACCCATAACATAGAGTGAAACAACCTTTCCTTGTCATCTAGCCTCTCCTCGTGAGTATATGATGAAGAAATGATGGCATTAGGATCAACATGTACAATATATTCTTCATCCTCTTCTATTGCAAGGTGTATATGAGGTAGAGTAGTATATGTTGAGGATTATGACTCAAAAATCAGGAACTTGATGGCTTGACATTCTTCTTTGGAGTGTATTATATATTTGTGGTAATCACACCATTTCCAAATATCTCTTTCCTCTTACTTCCCATTTTGGCCTCATGTTTGACCTTCTTTATCACTTTTGCATTTTGAAGTCTAACTCTTTATATTCATTCTTCCATGATTCTACTCAATCTTTAATATTAACTTATACACCTCCCTAAGGGTTTCTAATTTGAAGAGTTCCATCTCCCCCCATATATACCATTATAGTCTACCATGATATTTGAGAACATTATGTTTCACACTTTCCTAGATGCCCAACCTTGCAAATAGAGAATGAAAAATGTTAGTGTAATACTAAACAAACTATTTCTTACTTTAGTAATGTTATTACCACTCTATATACATATCATCATATGCTCCAATGTGGTGGTATTCATCCTTTACAGCTTCTATGAAATCATCCTAGGTAGGTTCTACCTCAAGGCTAATATCATCCATACTGAATCTCTTCTTGTACACTTCCCACTAATTTTTTATATGCAATGATGCTTTCAAAAGAGCAAAAATGATCTTCTCTTTATCGGTGAATTTATTTATAGAAAAATAGGAACATAATTGATCCAACCAATTTTATACTATATCAACATTGATTTTGCCTTCAAATATAGGGATATTAAAATCTATCAAAACCTTGAAGGGTGTTGGGGTACTAAAATGATGTGGAGGTGTAGATAAGGAGCTAGAATTTCCTATCAACATTTACTAGAGAATTTGAGCAAATTGTTGTAGCATCTATGCTTGCTACTATTAGAAGGCTTCATTCACTATTTCCTTGAAAGGATCATATGTCTCGGTGTTGTCCACCATTTGAGGTCATTTAGAGTTAACAAGTGGATAATCTATTGGTTCTATTATTTTTCACCCAAGCTTATTATAATATAACCTCATCCTTAAGATAATACACTCTAAAGACAAACTGCTCTAATACCACTGATCCAAAACTCAAAAGTCTTGGTTGAATAATATTTTAAAAACACACAAATAATATTGATATCTCTAAAAATAGATGTTTTATTGATCAAAATTGTAGATGCAACATATGTCTATCTCTGAGAAGAGATGTCTTATTTCCTTTTCAAGTTACATCTTCATTTATACACATTTTAAGGTATGAGGAGGATGTGAAAGGTCATGAATCTCATGGGAGATCAAGTGGTTTGACTTCCACAATTTACAACAATACAAAAAAAATGAATTACTATTTTTATAAACTTACAGGGCCTGATTGTTCACCATTTCTATCTAACCATCAGTATATAGATTAAATGATATAAACTTCATTATCTTGGTATCTATTTACTTTTTTTGTTGTGTTGTTTGTGTAGTCAGGGTTGCAACATCATCCCTTTTGGATTTCTATAGCTTGACCACCATGAAAACAAATTTCTTGGCACTAATCAGGGAGACAAATGTAAAAGGTGGTACCTCTGGTACCTTGTATCACCATGTTCCAAGAGTGAGGGTGATCCTTCGAGTTCTTGATTCATAAATTCCATGTTGATCATACACTAATAGCTTCCCTAAGAGTACATCACAAACATCTAGATTGACCACATTACATAATACCTCATCTTGGAAAGGTTTTATTGTATATGAGAGAAGACATTGGTGGGTGACATGGAGGTTTCTCCCTAGACTCAACCATATAATAATGTATGGCTTTGGGTGAGGCTTCATGGATAGATTTAGGCTTTTCACAATATTAGTAGTGATTAAATTCTTTTGACTCCCACTATCAAGAATGAAATGTAGAGGCTTACCTTTCACCCATAACTTGGAGTGAAACAACCTTTCCTTATAATCTAGCCTATCCTCATGGGTCTATGATGAAGCAATGATGTCATTAGTCTCATCATCTACAATCTCTTATTCATCCTCTTTGAATACAAGGTGTGTATGAGGTAAAGTAGAATATGTTGAGGATTGTGACTCAAAAATTAGGGACTTGATGGATCGATATTCTTCTTTCAAGTGCATTCCATATTTGTGGTAATGACACCATTTCCTAGTCTTTCCTTCCTTTTACTTCCAATTTTGGCCTTATGTTTGACCTTCTTTATCACTTTTCCATTTTGAAGACTGACTCTTCATATTCATGCTTCCATTCTTCTACTCCATCTTCACCATGAACTTGTATGCCTCATCGAGGGTTTCTAAATTGAAGATTTTTATCTCCCCCTATATATAGCATTGTAGTACACCATGATATTTGAGAACCTTTTGTTTCTCACTTTCTTAGATGTCCAATCTCGTAGATAGAGATTGAAAAATGTCAATCTAATCTTGAACAAATTATTCCTTACCATGGTGAAGTTATTGTCACTTTATATATTAATCATCATATGCTCCAATGGGGTAGTATTCTTTCTTTGTAGATTCTATGAAATCATCCTAGGTAGGTTCCACCTCAAGGGCAATATCATCTATACTAAATCTCTTCTTGTACACTTCTCACCAATTTTTGATATGCAATGATACTTTCAAAAGAGTAAAAGTCATCTTCTCTTTATTTGTGAATTTATTTATAGAAAACTAGGAAGATAATTGATCGAACAAATTTTCTACTACATCAACATTGATTTTTATTTCAAATGTAGGGATATAAAAATTCACCTAAACCTTGAAGGGTGTTGGGGCACTAAAAGGATATGAGGGTGTAGATGAGAATATATAATTTCTCATCAAGATTTGTTGGAGAATTTGAGTGAATTGTTTTAGCATCTATGCTTGCTACTATTGGAGGTATTCATTCACCATTTTCTTGAAAGGATCAGATGTCTCAATGTTATCCGCTATTTGAGGTCATTTTTAGTGAACAAGTGGATAGTTTTCTTGTACTATTATTTTCCACCTAAGCATCCTATAATCTGACCTCGTCCTTAGGATCATACACTCTAAAGACAAACCAGTCTGATGCCACTAATCTAAAAATCAAAATTCATGGTTGAATAATATTTTAAAAATACATAAATAATAATGCTATCTCTGAGAAGAGATGTTTTATTGCTCAAAATTATAGATACAACATATGCATATCTCCAAAAAGAGATGTCTAATTTCTTTTTTAGTTTACATCTTAATTTATACACATTTTGAAGTTAGGAGGAGGATTTTAAAGGTCACCAATATCAAGGGAGATTAAGTGGTTTTACTTCTATGATTTACAACAATATAAAATTCAAGGAATGACTATTTTTAGAAACTTACTATTTTTAGATTACACTACTAAAATTTAAATTTGGGTTACTTTAATTTGGTTTTTGAAGGTCAAAACTCATTAGTCAAATCTTGTGACATCTCATGGTGTTATCCTCATTCTTATCTTTCCAACGGTTCAAATAAGGACTCAAACAGAGCTATGGTACAAAAGTTATGGCTCCCAGAAGTTCTGCCACCAATTGGGGTAAAACTATCACCTGAATTGTCACCTAAAATATTGCTCAGATCATTCATCTCTCCTTTAGAAGAAATGCTCCCTATTTCATCAATATTTTTTCATCAAGTGTGGTATTTGTGTTTTGATTTTATTCTGAATGCATACTTAGAATAGACTGTGCTTTGTGGAGCTGTGCTTTATGGAGCTTTAAAGGGCTTGATTGTTCACCATTTCTATCTCACCATTAGTTTGTGGATGGAAGGATATGAACTTCTTCATATTGGTATCTATTTAATTTGTTTGTTATGTTATTTTTGTATTCAGGGCTAGAACATATGCCCTTTTAGATTTTTATGGCTTGAACACCATGAGAAAAGATTTCTTGGCACTAATCAGGGAGATAGAAGTAAAAGCTAGTACCTCTAGTACCTTGTAGTACAATGTTTCAAGAGTGAGGGTGATCCTTCAATTTATTGATTCATAGATTCCATGTTGATCATATTACATCACAAACATCTAGATTGACCACATCATATAAGACCTCATCTTGGAAAGCTTTTATGGCATATGAGAGAAGACATTGATGGGTGACACAGAAGTTTCTCCCTAGACTGAACCATCCAATACTGTATGGATTTGGGTGAGGATTCATGGAAAAATTTAGAATTTTCATAACATTATTAGAGATTAAATTATTTTGACCCCCACTATCAAGAATGAAATGCAGAGGCTTACCTTTCACCCATAACTTAGAGTGAAACAATCTTTCCTTGTTATTTGGCCTCTCCTTATGGGTCTTTAATGAAGCAATGATGGAATCAGGCTCATCATCTACAATCTCTTCTTCATCCTCTTTTACTATAAGGTGTGTATGAGATAGAGTAATATATGTTGAGGATTATGACTCAGAAAGCAAGGACTTGGTGGATCAACATTCTTCTTTCGAGTGCATTCAAAAATTTTGGTAATCACACCATTTCCTAGTCTTCCCTTCCTTTTGATTCTAATGTTGGCCTCATGTTTGACCTCTTTTGTCACTTTTCCATTTTTAAGGTTGAATCTTTGTATTTATTCTTTCGTTTTTCTACTCAATCTTCATCGTGAACTTGTACACCTCACCGAGGGTTTCCAAATTAAAGTGTTCCATCTCCCCCCCATGTATACCATTGTAGTCCACCATGATATTTGAGAACCTTATGTTTCTCAATTTCCTAGATGTTGAATTTCACAGATAGATAATAAAAATGTTAGTGTAACCTTGAAAAAACTATTCTTTACCTTAGCAAAGTTGTTACCACTCTATATACAGATCATCATATGTTCCAATGGGGTAGTATTATTCTTTTATAGCTTATATGAAATCATCCCAAGTAGGTTCCACCTCAAGGCCAATATCATTCATACTAAATCTCTTCTTGTACACTTCCCACCAATTTTTTATAGGCAATGATGCTTTTAAAAGATCAAAAATGATCTTCTCTTTATCGATGAATTCATTTACAAAAAAATAGGAAGATAATTGATCCAACCAATTTTTCACTACATCATCATTGATTTTGCCTTCAAATATAGGGATACCAAAATTCACTTAAACCTTGAAAGGTATTGGGGCACTAAAAATATGTGGGGGTGCAGATGAGAAGCCAAAATTTCCCATCAAGATTTGTTGGAGAATTTAGGTGAATTATTGTAGCATATATGCTTGCTTCTATTGGAGTGCTTTATTCACCATTTCCTTGAAAGAATCAAAGGTCTCAGTGTTGTTTATCATTTGAGGTTGTTTGGAGTGAATAGGTGGATATTTTTCTAGTTCTATTATTTTCCACCCAGGCTTCCTATAATCTAAGCACGTCCTTGGGATCATACACTCTCAATAAAACCACTCTGATAACATTAACCCAAAACTCAAAAGTCTTGGTTGAAGAATATTTTAAGAACACATAAATAATAATTCTATCTCTGAGAAGAGATGGTTTATTTATCAAAATTTTAGATACAACATATGCCTACCTCTAAGAAGAGATGTCTACTTTAATTTTAAGGTTGCATATTCACTTATACACATTTTTAAGGTAGGAGGAGGATGTGGAAGGTCACCAATCTCGAGATAGATTAAGTGGTTTGACTTTCATGATTTACAATAATACAAAATTTGAGGAATTACTATTTTTAGAAACTTATTTTTTTAGACTACACTACTAAAATTGAAATTTGGGGCACTTATATTTAGTTTTAGAGGGTCAAAACCCAAAAATTGGATCTCGTTCCATCTCATAGTGTTCCCCTCATTCTTATCATTCCAATGATTCAAATGAGGAGTCAAATGGAGCTATGGTACAAAAGTTATGGCTCCTAGAAGTTCTACCACTAATTGGGGTAGAACCATCACCTGAATTATTGCCTAAAATGTTACTCAGATCATTCATCCCTCCTTTATAATCAATTATACCCATTACATAAATATATGTCATCAAGTGTGGCATTTTTATTTTGATTTGATTCTCGATGCATACTTGAAATGCACTGTGCTTTGTGGAGCTACATAGGGATTGATTATTCACCATTTCAGTCTGACCATCAGTCTATGGATGGAAGGCTATGAAATTATTTATCTTGGTATCTATTTTCTTCTATTTTTATGTTGTTTATGTAGTTAGGGCTACAACATTGACCCTTTTGGATTTTTATGGCTTGACCACCATGAGAATAAATTTCTTGGCATTAATTAGGGAGACAGATGTAGAAGGTGGTACCTCTAGTATACTATAGTGCCATGTTCCAAGAGTGAGGGTGATCTTTTGAGTTCTTTATTAATATATTCCATGTCTATCATACATGAATCTCTGACCAAAGAGTACATTGTAAACATTTATATTGACCACATCACAGAAGACCTCATCTTGGAAAGTTTTTATTGCATACGAGATAAGACATTGGTGGGTGACATAGAGGTATTCCCCTATACTCAACCATCCAATACATTATGGATTTGGGTGAGGCTTCATGGATAAATTTGGGCTTTTCAGAATATTAGTAGAGATTAACTTCTTTTGACTCCCACTATCAAGAATGAAATGTAGAGGCTTACCTTTCACCCATAACTTAGAGTGAAACAACATTTCCTTATCATCCAGCCTCTCATTGTGGGTATATTATGAAGTAACAATGGAATTGGGCTCAATATATATAATCTCTTCTTTATCCTCTTTGACTACATGGTGTGTATGAGGTAGAGTAGTAGATGTTGAGGATTGCGACTCAAAAATTAGGGACTTGATGGCTTGACATTATTATTTTTAGTGCATTCCAAATTTGTGGTAATCATACCATTTCCCAATCTTCCCTTCCTTTTTCTTCAAATTTTGGCCTCATGTTTGACCTTCTTTGTCACTTTTCCATTTTGAAGGTTGACTCTTCATATTCATTCTTCCATGCTTATGCTCAATCTTCACCATGAACTTGTACACCTCACCAAGGGTTTCTAAATTGATGAGTTCCATTTCCCTCCATAAATACCATTGTAGTCTACCATGATATTTTATAACTTTGTATTTCTCACTTTCTTAGATGTTTAATCTCAAAGATAGAGATTGAAAAATGTCAGTATAATCTTGAACAGACTGTTCCTTACCTTGGAAAAGTTGTTGCCACTCTATATACAGATCATTATATGCTCCAATGGGGTAGTATTCTTCCTTTATAGCTTCTATGAAATCATCCCAGATAGGTTCCATCTCAAGGCCAATATCATCCATACTAAATATCTTCTTGTACACTTCTCACCAATTTTTGATAGGCAATGATGCTTTTAAAAGATCAAAAGTGATCTTCTCTTTATCAGTGAATTTATTTACAAAAAAATAGGAAGACAATTGATCCAACCAATTTTCTACTACATTAACATTGATTTTTCCTTCAAATGTCAGGATATCAAAATTCACTTGAACCTTGAAGGGTGTTAGGGTACTAAAAGGATGTGGGGGTGTTAATAAAGAGCCAAAATTTCCAATCAATATTTGTTGGAGAATTTAGGTAAATTATTTTAGCATCTATGCTTGCTACTATTGGAAGGATTCATTCACCATTTCCTTAAAAGGATTAAATGTCTTAATGTTATCTATCATTTGAGGTTGTTTAGAGTGAATAGGTGGATAGTCTAATAATTTTATTATTTTCCACCCAAGATTCTTATAATCTAACCTCATCTTCAGGGTCATACACTCTAAAGACAAACCACTCTGATACCACTAATCCAAAACTCAAAAGTATTAGTTGAAAAATATTTAAAGAACACACAAATAATAATGTTATCTCTGAGAAGAGATGTTTCATTGTTCAAAATTGTAGATACAACATATGCCTATCTCTAGGAAGAGATGTATGATTTCCTTTTTAGGTTATATCTTAATTTATACATATTTTAAAGGTAGGAGGAGGATGTGGAATTGTTGACCATTTTTGGTCCAACAGGCCAAAAATTGGTTCCCTTCTTTCCCTACTATTCTAAACTAGTCCAAAATATGATTCTTTGCACAAGTCTAGAAATTTCTATAGAATTTACAGGTTTTCTATGGACTCTACAGGTCTATTTCTATAGACTTTGTAGGATAAATTTCTATGGACTCTACAAAGAAGTTTTCTACAAACTTTGCAAGTAGAGATGATTTCTCAACACTTAGGCACAAAATGGACCATTTCAAGTGCCCTTGCAGAGGGTAGTTCAGGACTCAAGATCCCTTGCAGAGGGTAGGGAACACTTTTGTGAAGAGGCCATAGAGAAAAGTTGAAAAGGTAAATTTCCTTTGAAATTTGTTTAAGGCAAAGGAAGTACCCTTCGGAAGGGTCATTTCTAATTTTCCCAAAGGGCACTTTTTCAAAGGCAGTCGAAGAAGCAAAGGACTATTTCCTTTAGACTTTTTGTCTAAAGGAATTCCTTCAAATAAAAGGTCTGAAGGAATTCAGAAGAGCAATGAGAAAGAAAGCCAAAGAAAAGCAAGTATAAAGACTAAGGCATAGAACAAATTCTTTCAGACTTTTTGTCTAAAGGAATTCCTTCAAACAAAAAGTCTGAAGAAATTTAGGAAGCTATGGGAGAAAAGCCTAAAAGAGAAATCCCAAACGCCAAAGGAAAATTGGTCAAGACAATTCTTGCAGACTTTTTGTCCATGGGAGAATGTTCACGGGGAAAATGTCTATGAGGAAATGTTTGCGGGAAATTAGTCGAAGACCAAGGGAGTTGAAGGACCCCGAAGGGCAGGTGCCCTTGTAGGGGGCTTTCAACTACCAAATGAAAGATGCTTCTCCAAAAGCTAAAGGGTCACCTTCCCTTCAAGAAGGTTTAAAACAAGAAATTTGAAGTTAAGGAAGCAATAAGAAGCTAAAGAAAAGGGAAAGGCTGAGTAGATTGTCAAAGAATGGTGACATTTCTGAAGCTATCAATTTCAAAGAAATAGACTAGCCATTGGTTTTCAAATAGTGACAGTCTTGTGAACATCAATTTTTCAATAGGGTAATAGCCATTTTATTTTTAAATGCTTGAGTGCCAACCAAAAAAGAGCCTAAGGAATGCAGTGACTTGCCAAAAGATAGCCCCGAGGGCCAAAGGAGCCAAAAAGAGATAAATCCAAGAAGAGACAAAGTGAAAAAATAGACAAAAATGGTCTAGGTGGCAAAGGGAAATGAGTTACTCTAGTGGTTAGAATAGTGACTACCAAGTGGTCATCAAATGGTGCAAATAGTAAGTGGCACAACTTATTTTCTCTAGTTTGCATTTATAAGCAGACAAACTGTGTGAATATCTGAAAGGAGTAGTCTTGTCTACAGAAAAGAGGTGTGGCATGTGCTTTCACATTAATGTTTGAATGCCAAAGTCAAGACTGGTGATTACACAACATGGTTCTAGTATGCCTCTTCTAGAATAATGACATCAGCAGTAGTGACTTCCTCTTCTCGATGTTCACAAATGCACATGGGCCAGCTTGTCAAGAGCACCAAAGTCTTTTCAAAAATAGTGCCAAGTTCTCTTCTCTTTCTATATATTGTAAACTTCTCATTTTTTGAGAGGGATCCATCTCTTAGCCCATAAGGCAAAGCTCTACCCAAAAATCTCTTAGGCTTGTAAGGCAGGACTCTGCTAGATTTTACTTTGAATTAAGACATAGCATTTTTACCTCCATCTAGACTTGCACGCATATGTCTATGTTTTCTTTTGTGTTAAGTCATTTTATTTTATGCTTTTCACAAATCAATTCTAGCATGTCTAGTGCATTGTGAAGTTTCTTCTTTTGTAGATCTGCCAGAAGTGTCTACAACAAGAATATAGGCACATGTGAATAGGTTGCCAAAGTGTGTCTCAGAATACCTTTGATAGTTCTTCCTCCCTATATCTCTATGGACCCCTGACTCACTAATATATAAGAGCTTCCCACATTAGATGAAGTGTATGATGGCTTCTTATTGGTGAAAAGTGTATGTTCGGGCTGGGTGGATCAATCTTTTTTGGTGTATCACCTTTCTATTTTAGGTTTAGGTTCTATTTTCAGCATCCTTCTCCCTTTTCAACTCCCCATTTTTTTCATTTATTTGTTAGCAGTAGAGAATATAAGGCCTAATAGATACATCAAGGGGAGCTATCCCTTATCTAGAGACTCTCCCCCTAGCTTCATCAGTCCCACAGGTGAGAGGGGAGTTTCCATTATTGTGTGTGGAAGGCAAGAGCTCATTTTCTTGCCCAGGGTGCAATCCACTGCATCAACAATTTTTGGCACACCTGGTGGGATCAACTAGGACAAGTTGTGTCCAAAGAGTTGAAGAATCTTGGTGTGTTCTTTAACCAACTAGCCTTTGGTGGATTTTACATCAACACCAATGGTGACTTTGAGTTGAAATAGCTATTTAAGTAGTCCTGGTGCTATCAAGAGATCATTTTGTATAGTTTTGATCAAGCTCAGGTTGTCATAAGACCACCTCAAACTCTAGCGTTACTTCCCTCATTGATGAAGGGTAACCACGAGAGATGTTTGGGGTGATTTCATGAATATTCTAAGCTTGATCAAGACATATGAAGAAATACAAGTTACATGGTCCTAAGCAATGGATTATACATGCCAAAATGTGCCTTCATTTGAAATATCTCTTCATATCCATCAGTAGATCTTTCCTAGTCTTCCTCAACTCCCTCAGGTCACTGATCTTGATGGCATGATACTAACTTGGAGGGAAATAATGGAATCATGGGGTAGGAAGGAGGAGAAAAAAGTTTTTTCTCAAAACCTTGAAAAGGATGAACCTGCTCCTAATCACCATGATGATTCCTATGACCTCCAAGAAAGGCTCTTCTAATAAGATCTAGCTAAGAGAATTATAGAGTTGGAATTCAAAGTGAGATTCCTAAACCAATGTGTGATGGACCTATTTAAACACACCCCATCTACACATCTCCAAGAGAGATATTAGGCCACACCTAATATAGACTGACCAAATGGAAGGAGGAAAATCATTTGATTCTAGCTCAAGGACTGCCTCCTCTTCCACATGATTTTGTCACTTCACCCCTTCTCAATGAGGAACCTATTCTATAAGAAGTGAGTGAGGGAGAAAAGATCCAATCTCTAGTTTCCCAAGAGGCTATCATGAGTGATAATGAAGAATAAATCATCATCGATGCTCCTTATGAAGACATCATCAGTAATGGAGAAGATGCGGGTCATGCATACACATAAATGTTCCAGCAATATGAAGAGGAATGCAAGCATGGTGAGCTCTCTCCCCCTTTGTTTGATGAACTTCCTTGTTTTTTTGATGAGGAGGATGACTATGCCAAGGAGCCTAAGTTATAAGAGGATCAGATGGATGTCTTTAAACAACTAAAGACTCTATTCCTTGAGCAAGAAAAGGAGAGGATGGTCTCTCTTGAGGAAAACCTTGAAGAAGAATGTTTTGAACATAGAGGTGATGTTCTGTGGGATGAGAAATTAATTTGTGATTCCATTTTAGACATCATAATAGTCACCCTTATTCAAGAAAGCCATCATGGAGTAGAGGATGAGTTTGACAGGATCTTCAATGAAGCTGAGGGAAATGGGTCAAACCATGATGCATTGCAAAGGGACTGTACATATCAAAGGGCTTATGGTGATGAGCTAGCAGCCATTGATTTCTTGGTGAAATACACTAGCATGAAGGACCATCATTCAATAAGCTTCCAAGAACAAAAAGAGTACATATATGTTGGAAGCATGTTTGTTTCTGATCCACTTAGATACAAGCCAACCAAGGTGACAGGCAAGAAGAGTAGGTCACCAAGTCTCCATTCCATTTAGCCACTTGTCTAGCACCATAAATTTCCTTGTCAGGAATGGGACTTAAGAAGTTTTCCCTTTGGTCTAGGAGGGAATCAAATATACGTGGTTAGTTGTATATAGTATTTTGCTTTCAATTTCTTTTCCTATTTTCCCTAAGTTTAGTTTACACAAATAGTGTTATTAGCCTTGTGTGTGTTTCCCTTTGTGTTTAGGGTAAAAGCTTCATGATTGATTCTTGGATCTATCAAGGCTATTACTAACCTTTTCAAATTACATCCTAGCTCTGTGCCCAATGGATTTTAAGGAAACTAGTTTTTAAGCATAGTAGGCATGCTTCCCCTGGGAGTCACCAATTTGTTGACCATTTTTGGTCTAAAAGGCCAAAAATTGGTCCCCTTCTTTCCCTGTTGTTTTGAAAAAGTCCAAAATTTGATTCTTTGCACAAATCTAGAAATTTCTACAGACTCTACAAGTTTTATACAGACTCTGTAGGTCCATTTTTATGGACTTTGTAGGAGAAATTTCTACGAACTCTGCAAAGAAGTTTTCTATAGACTCTGCAGGTAGAGACAAGTTCCTGACACTTAGGTACAAAATAGACCATTTCAAGTGCCCTTGCAGAGGGTAGTTCGGGACTTAAGAGCCCTTGTGGAGGGTAGGGAACATTTTTACGAAGAGGCCATAGAGAAAAGTCAAAAAGGTAAATTTCCTTTGAAATTTGTTTAAGGAAAAGGAAGTACCCTTCAGAAGGGTCATTTCCAATTTTCTCAAAGGGAAACTTTTCAAAGGTAGTCGAAGAAGCAAAGGACTAATTCCTTCAAAAAATTTGTTCAAAGGAATTCCTTCAAACAAAAGGTCCAAAGGAATTCAGAAGGGTAACAAGTAAGAAACCTAAAGAAAAGCAAGTATAAAGACTAAGGCATAGAATGAATTCTTTCAGACTTTTTATTTAAAGGAATTCCTTTGGACAAAAAGTTTAAATAAATTTGGGAAGCTACAAGAGAAAATCCTGAAAGAGAAATCCTAAAGGCCAAAGGCAAAGTGGTCAAGACAATTCTTGTGGACTTTTTGTCCATGGAAAAATGTTTGTAGGGAAAATGTTGCAAGAAAATGTTTGCAGGAAATTAGCTGAAGACCAAGGGAGCTGAAGGACCCCAAAGGGCAAGTGCCATTATGGGGGACTCTTTACTACAAAATGAAAGATGTTTCTCCAAAATCCAAAGGGTCACCTTCCCTTTGGGAAGATTCAAAACAAGAAATTAGAAGGAAAGGAAGGAACAGGAAGCTGAAGAAAAGGGAAAGGCTGAGTAAATTATCAAAGGATGGTGACATCTGCGAAGTCATCAATTTTTGGGAAACAAACTAGCCATTGGTTTTAAAATAGTGATGGGCCCATGAAAATCAACTTTTCAATAGGGGAATAGCCATTTGATTTTTAAATGCTTGAGTGCCAACTAAAAAGGAGCCTAAAGAATGCAATGACCTACCAAAAGATAGCCTTGAGGGCTGAAGGAGCCATAAAGAGACAAAGCCAGGAAGAGACAAAGTGGAAAGATAGACAAAAATGGTCCAAGTGGTAAAGGGAAGGAGTTACTCTAGTGGTTGGAATAGTGACTGCTAAGTGGTCATCAAACAGCGTAAATAGTAAGCGACGTGCCTTGTTTTCTCTAGTTTGCATTAATAAGTAGACAAATTGTGTGAATATCTAAAAGGAGTAGTCTTGTCTATAGAAAAGAGGCACAGCCCATACTTTCACATTAATATTTGAATTCCAAATTCAAGACTGATGATTACACAACATGGTTCTAGCAGGCCTCTTCTAAAAGAATTACATCAACAATAGTGACTTCCTCTTCTCGATGCTCACAAACGCACATGGGCTAGCTTGTCAAGAGTGCCAAAGTCTTTTAAAAAAAAGCACCAAGTTCTCTTCTCTTTATATATATTTTAAAATTCTCATTTTTTGAGAGGGATCCATCTCTTAGCCCATAAGGCAAAGCTATACCCATAAATCTCTCAAGCTTGTAAGGCAGGACTCTCCCATATTTTACCTTGAATCAAGACTTAGCATTTTTACATCCATCTAGACTTGCACTCATGCATATGTTTATGTTTTATTCTGTGTTAAGTCATTTCCTTTTATTCTTTTCATAGATTGATTCCATCATGTCTAGTGCATTATGAAGTTTCTTCTTTTGCATGTCTGCTAGAAGTGTCTACAGCAAGAATATAGGCACATGTGAATAGGCTTCCAAAGTGTGTCTCAGAACACCTTTGATAGTTCTTCCTCCTTGTATCTCTAAGGACCCATGACTTGCTGATATAGAAGAGTTTTCCACATCAGATGAAGTGTATGACGGCTTCTTGATGAAAAGTGTATGTTCGGGCTGGGTGGATCAACCTTTTTTGGTGTATCACCTTTCTATTTTAGGTTTAGGTTCTAATTTTAGCATCCTTATCCCTTTCCAACCCCCCATTTTTTTCATTTATTTTTTATCATTAGAGAACCCAAGGCCTAAAATATATATCAAAGGGAGCTAGCCCTTATCTAGAGACTCTCCCCCTAGCTTCACCGGTCCCACAGGTGAGAGGGGAGTTTCCATTGTTGTGTGTGGAAGGCAAGAGCTCAGTCTCCTACCCAGGGTGCAATCCACTACATCAATAGGATTGTCCAAAATTTTTAGGGAGATTAAGTGGTTTGACCTCCATGATTTATAACAATACAAAATTCAAGGAATTACTATTTTTATAAACTTACTATTTTTAGATTGCACTACTAAAATTGAAATTTAGAGAACTTTAATTTGGTTTTCAAGGGTTAAAACTCACCAATTAGATATTGTGCCATCTCATTTAATTCACCTTATATTTATCTTTCTAAACATTCAAATGGGAAGTCAAATGAAGCTATGGTGCAAAAGTTATGGCTCCTAGAAGTTCTACCACCAATTGGGGTAGAACCGTCACCCAAATTATCACCTAAAATGTTGCTCGGATCACCCTATGTCTGGAAATAGCATTCATATGTTACCAATTTTACAATGCCATTATAATAATTATTAAATGAAAGGGATAGAGGAGGCCCTTGCTTTTCTCCTTTAAAAATCCATCTATACCATGAAGAAGTTGGTATGAAACTTCTTCTTCTGCTAGTTTCATGGGCACATAGATGGGTAACCTATAGGGTTGTGTCAAAGTCCCTTCTATCCTTATTACTATGAAATATGGGTAAAACCATATATCCCCTATTAATTCCACATATTTCTTAATTATGGGGTTGACCTTTCTCATGGGATTCCTATGATGGCTTCCACTAGAGTTGGATAAACACAATCACAAATCAACTTCATGTTATGTCTATATTTGAATATGTGAAGCTTGGAATAATGATGGGAGATAGTATTTATCATATCAGGTGACCAATTCTTAATTTTTGAGATCTTTGTGGTGTCTAAGAGGGTAACAAGTAGATAGCACATCATGTAAAACTAGTTGCTAGTCTTCTTTTTGATGGCTGTGAATTATGATTTCAAATAGATATTAATCATCTCACCCAATGGGGGAGTAAGTCCTTCTCTACCATAAATTAAACATAGGGCACATTAAAATTATCAATATGTGTGGTATAGGAGGCTATAGATAACCTGATTAATAAGGTCATAATTATCCTAATCCCCATCCCTGAATTGGATAATTGGGATTTTCCCTATGGGGTCATAGATTACTTGGGTTCTATTGAGTAGCCATGGGGCAAGGATTGTGTTTAATTTATGCTTTCCATTCCACTCTTTAATGGTTGGAAAGTCTATTTTGGGCTTACATAGATTAAGTATCTTTTAAAATTAAGGGGGGGGGGGGATATGTGCCATTTTCTTAAAACTATGCTCATGAACTATCCAATCTTGTTCAATTTCACAATCTTGAAAAGAGGAGAAAGGACATCGATGTAGTGTAATAACCCAAGATTAGCAGTAACATAGTGGAGGCTAGTAATTTAGTTAGAGACCAAGACATTATATCTTTTCATGATAGTTATATTCTTATGTTCTTCCTTGTAAGAGCTTGCATCTCCTCAATTGTCTAAAAGAGTTCAAACTAGTTCTTATTCCCAGTGTTTAATGTTGTAGTATCTAGGTTCATATCCTTAAAGACTCTTCCTTCATTATCTGAGGTCAAGTATAACTCTATTTCATCCCTTTGTTGCTATCTAAGAAATGCCATGACTATGAGACTTGAAAATTGTTCACTAGTGGAATGTAAGTAATCTTTTAGTCAACCTATTCTTTCTAAGATTGCAATTGAACTCTTTTCAATTTGATTGTGATTATTCTAAGTTCAAATTAGGGATTTTATGGATGTTGGTTATCTATTGAAGATTTAATGGTGATGCAAATTTGTAATTAGTCGCATTCATGTCCAAGATTTGATTGAGACCCATGATTTTATACCTTTGCCTTTTTAATCACACAAAATATTTTATTTTGTCATTTTGTGTTTGTGTGGTGCCCATGTGGCAACCGTTTGGCATGTTTTATGGCATTTTTCATAAATTCCTTAAGGTACTAACCATTTTATTTTGAAAATACTCTTTTCCTTTACATCATCATATCCTTTTTTATGGATCAATATCAATCATTGATCATGATCATAGGGCTTAAGAATCATTGGTTACTTTATGCTAGGATCCATAATTATGCCATTTAGTGCCTTCACGGGCCTTCTTGGCTCTACATTTTATGTAGTGAATATGTGCTTGCCACATGTGGATCCTATGGACACTTGAGGTCTTTTTGAATAGTATCTATTGATTATGATCCATTCGATCAATTGGTCATGTTGAAGCATGAACCATTGATCTCTATTTGGGTGAATGCATGCCATTGGTCTAATGGATCAAATGCTTTAGATTCATTAGGTCTTTTATATATGTTTGATCATCCTCTATGATGAATTGAGATCCATTGATCTTATAAATAATGATAACTTCAATTAGCATCGAGACATAGGAAGGGACTTAGGCTAAGGTTTATTTCATGTTAATGAACATGACTTATACTTTAGGATAAAATATTTATGTAAATTTTTTAAAACACATATAAAAGGGACCTAGGATAAACACTTTAGGATAAGGTTTATTTTGTGTTGATAAACATGATGTAAAATTTAGGTTAAAATATTTAAACTAAGTCTTATAATGCACCTAAAGGGGGATCAAATAACAAGTGATCCAATTGCTAGGTTTTAACTTAGGGTTTTATGGTATTAATAAACATGTTGAAACCTTAGATTAAAAGCATTTTAATATAATTATTATGTCATAGGGTCCTCTTAAAATAAGACTTAATATTAGTCTCCAACCTAAATGTTATTACATTTGATTAAATACAATTGGGACCTTAGGAAATTGACTTCTAATAAAGATATGTCTGCAAGTATTTAGATCACAGGATCATTTTATCACTTGAAGTTCAAAGATCCTAAGTGTTTGAACATCTTCTTAGGGGTCCCATTGATTTACAATATGATAAGAAAACTTTACCCATGTATGCAAATCATATTAATGTGATTAAACAATATATTTGATAAGCTTAAATTTGATGGTGTCATGGACAACAATGATGGCCTTGTGGGTATCAAATTATGGTCATGAGAACGTCAAATTTGAGTTTTTGAATATAGTTTATAATCATAATAAAATAAGTCCTTTCAAATATTATAGTCATAACCTAAGGTTTTATCCTTAGCTTACATTGTATAAAAAACTACATTGAACCTTAAGATAAAAACTTAGGTTAGGTTCATATTCTAATGAGTAGGACCCTTTGTTATCAAACTCAAATGTGGGAGTGTTACATGGTGACTCTTCAGGTTTCCCTAGCTCTTGAATTTTTAATTCCATGTTTTCTCCATTGGATATACTCTATGTGAGTAACCTTGGAACATTGATATTTATCTAGATGCTTAAACTTTATTAAGTTTTTATAGTGGAATGAGATCCTTTGAAACTTGATGATGATCTCATGTCATCTAATCATTGGTCTCACTTGTGCATGGATCATCAATCATGATCCTGGTGATTTTATAATATTTTTAAAATGGATCAAGGCTAAATATTCATTAGGATTTCTATGCTCTATTGGATCTTTCTTCATGATGAAGTTAGAGCCATCATATCTATAAAGAAGTGATGTGCTTAAGTTAAGATGTAGGTTAATATAGGAACTCAGGCTAATTGTTTTAATACTAAGGTTTCATTCATGTTGATAAATATGAATACGGACTTAGGGTTAATAATTTAAGCTAACCATATGACTAAAGAGACCATGCTAAATTAAAATATCTTGCAAACATAAACATTAGACCACATTAAAAAAACATAGGGAAAAGAAGGGGAAAAATAAAAGGGGACCAATCATGGTTTTTAGGCTAAGGTTTGGTTGTGTTGAAAAACACAACCAAATCTTAGCATAAAATTTAGGGTTAAGTCCAAAGTTAATTCAAAATGTTCCCACCAAATTTTTATCTTTCCAAAACTAAATTTAACCCAAAGGTCTAAGCTAGGGTTTTTTCAAGTAAAGTTTCATCACATGAATCCAACTATGAGATACCATTAATTCATTCTAAATATGATTAATATATAGATTCCAAGCATGATATATAAGAAACTCCATTAAACTTTCAACTTGAGACACAAGGATCAATTTTTAACAACATTAGGCAAGGTTAAAACAAAAGCATGAACAAATGGGCCCATTTCATTAGGTGTAGATGATCTTCAAATTATAGTAAAGTGAAAAACATCAAATTTTAGTGTTAAAGTTCAAATTAATGCACAAGGGTCAATAGTTTTTAGAAATGGGGTATGTTGACCTCAATAAATGGTGACATCTAGGGGAAAGATAGCAATATGTTAGAACCTAGAGACTCTAGTTTAGACAATTAACTAGGTCATTTACTCCAATTGATTAATGTCATTATCAAGATAAGATCATGGTTGAAAAAAACCTTGCAAATGTAGAATTAAGATTAAACACCAAGACACAACCATGTTGTGTGTGTTCTTTGATTCCAGTTATTGTTTTCCATAGGGCTTAGGGGATAAATTCTAGGTTTTATACCTTTAATAATTAATACTTACTTAGAGCATGTATAGATATTCATTAATAACAATGATTCTAGTTATAAGAAGGCTTGGGCATTGCTCTACTACCAGTCAGTCATCCATAGCCTTGATAGAGATGAATTTGTCTCTACTCATGGTCTTTCTCCACTGCTAGCCAAGTTTCCATAACCCTAGTGGAGATTACCAGAATCACCTTTGTTTGAGAAGCTTTTGATTTTTCAATAAATTCTTGTTTTTTGTATTTTTGAGTCTTTTAGGCTTTCAACAAAGGTTGGGAACTAGGGTATTCATGTTTAAGGATATGGTCAAGTGTTTGATCCTTAGATAATAACTTATGGTTACAATTTTTGTCCTAGGTGAGGATGTTTATTAAGTGCAAGCATGATTTTACCTTAATGGATTGAGCTTTCATTCTACATATGTAATTTCTCTTAAAACTAGGTTCAGGTCAAGACAATGTTTAAGGTATCATGAAATGGTTAACCAATTCATAGGTCCTTACTAGTTTCTTCAGATCATAACATCAAGATCATATCTCAAATCCATGGTCAATATATGTATGAGGTTCTTACCAACATTTATAAACTTCTCAAGTTTCAAATAAACTAAGGAGATTTGAGTTGAGGGATATCCAAAAGGACTTATTAGAAGCAAATAACAACGCAACAAGAAACAAATGCACAATAAATATTAGCAAAGTAGGAAGCAAAGGAGAAATAAACAAATATATACATAATTACATACAAATAATGGAAATGAAGAAAGAGTTAGAGGAAACTAACTAGATTACCTATGCTAACTCTAATCATCTTACAGATTTACTCCATGAAGACCTCAAGAGGAGTGGTAGAGAAATAATGCTTAAGATACTACCCATTGGTAGGTAGTGTGAACTTTGCTTGTTATATGTCTTTGAGTTTTAAGGTGTTATCTCTAATTTTTTATATAGTTTCATAGGGGTAAATCCATAGAGGTGTGAACTTATGATGTTTACCCTTAGGCTCAGATGATTTATCCCAAAGAACAACCAAGTCTCCTTACTTGAACACGTTGATCTTTGATCTCTGGTTAAACCACCTCATTACTATAGTTTGGTGTTTGATAAAGTTATAAAAATCCTTTTATTGTGCATCTTCCATCTAAATAATATCTAATAGCTTTGAGTTTACAAATTCTTGATCTTCCTCCTTATACTCTTGCATAAACTTTTAGGTTGGCAACTTGAGTGTGATGGGGAATATAGGTTCCTGAATATATACTAGTAAGAAGGGAGATGTTTTAAGAGCCTTTTTGACTCTTATTATATCTACCCAAAGGGCATATTTGAGAATATTATGCCAAATTTTGTATTTTTTTATAGCAGACTTCTTAATGGCTTTCATTAAGTTATTGTTCATTGATTCAGAAACTCCATTACCTTGAGGATAATAGTTAGATGAAAACTTGATAATAATTTTGTTATCACATGCCCATTTTGTCATCTCTATGGATGTGAAAGTTTACTAATTGTCACATATCAAAGAGACTAGAGTCGCAAATCTAGTGCATATGCTTTCTTATAAAACTTGATCACTTCTTCCATTCTATATTGCTTGGTGCCTACTACCTCAGTCCACCTAGTACAATAATCTATAGCTATCAAAAAATACTTGTGACCTTATAATGAGTTGGGGTTGATTACCCAAAGAAAGTCTAGTCCCCATTGGGCAAAGGGTTTGTTAATCATGACTAGTTATAAGGGCATTACTGCCTTTGGCTCTTTAGTGTTGAAGATATAGTATGAATGACATTCTCTCACATGCTTATGAGCATATTTGCATATAATGGGCCAATAATAGCTATCTCTAAGTATTTTTTGAGTTATTGTTCTTCGAGGTGGATGCCCACTTCCCAATTTCTCATGGAAAGTACTCATTACCTTATTAGTTTCTTCCTTTGAAACACATCTTAGATACACACCTTCAAATTTATTTTGATACAAGACTCCATTCTTTATGAGGTGGTGAGTTGTTTTGAGACTTAAATCTCTCTTTTGTTCCCTGGTTAGTCATATAAGATAAGTGCCATTTATTAGTAAGTGAATAATAGATTCATACCATTCATTAGCTTGTAATATTTGTTGATCAACTTGCATAATACTTAGCTTAGCATTGGTATTGGAAATCATTTGAATCAAACATTAACACCTTACCAATTTTTTAGTCGTTATCTCTATGTCATATTATTGAAGAACAAACATCAACTTACCTATTCATTATCCAAGTTCACATTGGCTTAGCATTAGCTTAGTGGTTGGATCTGGTAAAATGGCATGCACTTTATTCCTAATAATGTAGTGTCTAAATTTTTTGACAAATTTAACTAATTTAAAGGCTTATTCATCAATCAAAGGATAATTTAACTTAGCATTTTTTAAATTATTGCTCATAAAATCAATTGGATGGTTAGACCCTTCTATTTTTTGAGTTAAAACTACAATAATTGTGTAGTCAGAGGAAAAAGAGTAGAGGTAAAAATCCTTTGAAAAGTTAGGTTTTATCAATACTAGAGCTTGACTAATTACACTCTTGATGTTGTTAAAGGCTTTCTTGGATTCTTCATTCCATGAGACTTTAGCATCCTTCTTCATCATATCAGTCAATAGTTTGGCAATCTTTGCAAAGCCAAAAATGAATGTTTTCACAAGTTTTATTTTACCAAAAAATGATTTCAATTATTTTTTACTATTAGGAGGATCTATCCTAGATATAGCTTCCACTCTTTTAGGATCTATGGAATTCCATCTTTAGTGATAACATGGCTTAATAGTTTACCTTCAGTAACATAAAAAATTCTCTTATTAGGGTTAAAGGAGATCCCATACCTTCTGGACCTTTCAAATACTTGTTGTAGATGCATGAAATGGTCTTCCATAATCTTAGAGAAAATAGTTAGATCATCTTTGTAAATTATGATACACTTACTAATTAAGTCTTAGAAGGCATGGTCCATGGCCCTTTGAAAAGTATCTCCTATATTTAATAGTCCAAAAGGCATTCTATGTATCTTGAAAAACCATCAATAAAGAGCATCTTGGTTGAACCTAAAATAATTTGTATTACCTATTCAAGAGAAGGAAAAGGATAATTATCCTTTTTAGATTATTTATTTAGATTTCTAAAGTCAATACACAATCTGATTTAACCATTTTATTTCTAATTGGAACCAAATTAACAACCTAGGTAGAGTGCTTAATGGGAAATACAATTCTATTATCTAACCTTTTGAAATCTTTAAAAATCATGGGTTATAAGATATGATTCATAGGTATTTGTTTCTACCTAAAGGTTTTGTAATTCTCCTTGAGAGGTATAGTATGGGTGATGACTCTAGGGTTAAATATATTCAAGTCATCATAAGACCAAGCTATGACATCCTTGTATTTTGTTAAAAACTCTTTGGCCCTCTTATTTTTAGCACTTGTACAAGATTTCCTAATGTTAACCAGCCGAGGTTGATTTTGAGGCTCAAGATCAACTACATTGTAGTCCTTTCCACTTACTTTGGGAACCTTAGAAGCTTCAGCTAGCCTGTCTTGATCAAATAATATTTCCAAAGCAATCATCCCATTATGGATTTTGTTTTCATTCAATTGAATGATTTTGCCATCAATTTACCTTCTCTAAATGCATTTTCATCAACCTTATCAATGATATAAGATTTAAATTCTCTTGAACTAGTCATGAATTTTAGGATTTATTGGTCATCACTAAAGACATAAAAATGATTCACATTATCCAAGATAGAAAGATAAGGCATCAGCTCAATACTAAAGTTTGGTGAATCTTGGTAAGGAATGATATTAGTTGTAGTAGATGCCAACTCATCAAACTTTAGTTTCTTTTCTAGGGATAGAAAAAATATTCAAGGCATCAAAATATTCCACTAGATCTTAGACTGTAAATTTATACCTCTTTAGGTATGATAGTTTGAATTGATACTTGCTCCTTACTTAATTTACTACTAGTTCTGAATCACCATAAATGAGTAGTTCTTTGACCTTTTTTTGATGGAAAAATATAGACCTAAGATGAGAGATTCATATTCTACAAGGTGATTGGTGCAAGGAAATTGGATCCTATAAGAAGCATGATACTTCTCACCAATAGGGTCAGTTATAAAAATGCCTACTCTAGATCTATATTTACACCTAGCCCCATTGAAATACAACTTCCATAACCTAGGTACAATGTTAGAAGGTTTAGGATCACACTCCTTAATAGTTTCTAAGGGTAAAACTCCTTAATCAGAATCAATTATGTTGACCCTTTCATTGACAACATTATACTCAGTAATCATATCTTTCATCCTCAGCTCCCTTTCAACTCTGATCTAGTTGGGAATTCACTTTCAAGGTAGACATATGTGTGAATAGTCTGAGGACATATATCCATTTATAGCCTTTATCCATTCTCTACTTAAAATTAGTCCATATGCATCAAGGATATCTACCACTTAGATATCTATAAATTATTAGAACCTTGGCTTAGAAGCCAATTGCATGTAGACATTTAAAAATTGTCATATCACCTTGACCCTAGAATTATCTAATTAGGTGAAAACCATATCAAACTTAACGGGAGTAAAACCAAGTTACTTACAAACACTTGTAGGCATAATATTTATAGAGGCACCAAAATCTAAAAATATTCATGCATGTTCTTACCAAACATTCTTACTATAAGTAAGAAGGATGGGGACTCTATTTTAGCCTTATACATAACTACATTAGCATTATCACTCTTGGACATCTTTCTAGATTTCTTGGACAATGATTCTAGTAATAGATATCTTTGTTCTATAATTTGTGTCAATTCATGTAAGGTATTATTAGCTTTGATTTTATTCATGTGCTTTATAATATTATAACTAGTCTTATTGGAAGAATTTGAAGCATCAACACCAATCTTAGAAGTAATTCCCTTTAGAGGATCTATATTATTGTCTAAAGTGGTATCCAAAGGAGTGCCAAAGTTATTTGAAGGAGTATAAGTAGTCAAAGGATACCTTTGTTCTCTATTCCTTAGAGGGTATGTCTTCTTCAATAAGTATTGGAAGGCATGAACTTCTTCTAGAACATCATCAAGTTTATTGTCTTCTTGGGAGGGGAAATCAAACATTTACACCATGAAGGTTTGGTTAGTAGGCTTTGATCCTAAATTACTTACATCTTTGTATTTGTTAGGCACTACCTCAAAAGTGTTCAAATCTTCTTGAAATGCTTCAAAAGCTTTATAAAACTCAATGTAATCAACCTCACCATGCTTAGTAGTATAATGGACTCTGCAATAATTAGGAAAAGCAATATCAACAAGATTAATATTCATAGTATTATTTTCAAAAGATGGCTCACTATTCTTATTGTTGTGAAAAATATCTTTATTAAACCTACTATTAGGTCTATTGAACCTTTGGAAAGAGAATTTTCTAACGAAAGTTTCCCCAACATGACCCACTTGTTTTTATAGCTAAAGGAAATTAGTGCTTAGTTTTTGGACCATTTTTAAAATGGACTCATTCTCACTTTTGGGGGTTTCTAAATTATAGACTTCATTGTTATTGGTATCAATGGCTAGTACTAAGTCCCTTTGATTATTTGCATTAAATCCATTATTAGTAGGGTGATTCATGAACCCCAAATTTTAGTTAGGAACAACATGTCTTAGAGGTAATTACTTTATATTTGGGAGTTATTTGAGAGTAGGCACATTATATTTATTATTAGGAAATACATTTAAGGTAGGAATATATGGGTTAAAATTTGGGATAGAGTAGGCCATCTATCCTTGAGGTTGAATTTGGTCATTAATAATCATAGCCTCAACATAAGCTAAAGCTAGTGTATTCATTGGATGTACATCCCTCTTAATAAATACTGAAGTCATGGGATCAAAATCATCTTTGTATATTTTGAAGGCTAATGCCTAATTAGTTGTATAAGGGTTAATGGCTCCAATGTAGATATTTTTTAACCTAGCATTTAAATCTATTATAGGTTTATTAGCATATCTTTTCAGGGTGTTAAATTATTGGTATAGGACACAGGAGCTGATTATTTTTCCAAATTGGTCAATGAAGATGTTTTAAACTCATCCTAGGTGGTGATGCAATCATCAAGTAGGTTTATGAACCACTCATATGAAGAATATTTAAATATAAAATGTAAAAACCTATATGTTACATCCTCATGAGTTACATTTAATAGTATCAATGCAACGTTGAATGATTTAACATGTTTTTCTATTGTTACAATACCACTAAGACTAAAAACTATAAAATACTTTTCAAGATTATGAGAAAGGTCATAGACTACACCTTTACATTGATAAGAAAACTTCCCAACCAAGCCATACCTTGATGAGGGATGAACACATGAGTACCTTAGAGTGGTAAAGTTTGTAAAGACTTTGAATGCCTACATATACCTTTATCCCATCTGACTCTCCTATGGACCTCCAACTCATGTAAAGGCTCTCTTGTCTTAGAGTGTGATCTTGTCTAAATTCTTGGTAGTTACAAATTGATAATTTTGGATCTTGTTTGAGATACGATGTGTCAAACCAACTGTTACAAATAACATGACTCATATTTGCACATTAAGCTAATTTTGCAAAGATATATGTATAGGATAACAAAGGGAATCAAATTTTAACTAATTTTAGTTAAAATATATGTCCAATTATGAAAATATCATTAATATTTACAATTATAAGCTCAAATAAACTTAGATCTATAAAAGATATACTAATATTTGATCAAATTAAGATATTCTAACCTCATATATTGTGGATTCTTAGATATTAAGCTATATTTACCAAAATTAAGAATTTAACCTCAAATAACTTTTATCTTTGTCCAAAATAAGGACAAAGATGGGGAAAATACCATAAATATAAAGGATATTTAAGCTTTTTATAAAATAATTATGCAAATGTGTAAAGATAACACCAACCTTTGATCAAAACATACTAAGACTAACAAAGATTCAATAAATTCATAGGCCCTCCTTCTAGATCCAGTGGAGCTCATCCTATTGATGCCTCTAAGTGTATCATGGGTGATCTTAGTGTTTAAAAAAACTTATCATTTTATAATTCTAATACTTTAGAGCATGAGTAGTAAGTTTTAGTAATCTAGTTACTTGTGGTGAAATAGAGGTAGAGTAAACTAAATTGTTCCACAAATCTATATTGATTGGTGGTTAGGAGACACCATGGTTATTAATATACATTAAATCAAAGAGATATAATGATATTATTAGTGAATTATGATCAAATTTATACACTAAAGATGAATCTAAATTAATATCTACAGTGGAGCTTAAACTAGTGTGATTTGGTTAAAAAAGAAGCAAAAGGGTAAGGCAAAAAGAAAGTATGTGATTGCTGATTTTTACCTTAAACAACATGATAAGGTTTTAATTTTAGCTAAATATGAATTTAACCAATATATAATGTAAAGTAATAGATGCTCAAATCACACCATATACTAGGCATATATCTAAGGAAAACATGAAAGAATAGAAATATGAACTAACTTTTCCTTAAAGGTTTACTTATACATTCAAATAACATTTACATATCCTAATGCAAAGTAAATAAAAAGAATTAAAGTCTAAGAACATTTAACTAATCTAGGATTAACATAAATTAGCAACCCTGTATCAAATATGCACATTTAAAATTCATATAAACCATTCAAATTCAAGGTTTAGAACAAACATTTGAGAGATAAGCCATATAAAAATTGATACAAACAATTTTCAGATAATTTTTTTAGTATTCCTTATATTAATTTATCAAAATTATACAATTTTTATCTCAAAAATCTCTCTCTATACAAAATGATGATACTGCCTTTTATAAGAGACTCAAGTAGTATACCGATCAATCATAAGATTACACATGTACAAAGATAAGGATAGATATTCTTATTCACAGTTCTATAATACATTTCTATTTCTAAAATGGACTAACCTAGAGGAAAATATGCTAACAAACTAGCATATACCTTTACAAAAGAATATTCCACATTCAAATATTATAAATCTTTAACATAAAATAGAATATCATCAATTATCTAGTGGGATCTGGGCTAAAGGGCTCCCTTGCTTCTCTTAAATAATCTCCATGATCCTCTAATGTTGTTCACTGATTAGTTTCAAATCAACATCTAGTTTCAAGAGACAATCATCTTCTCAATTAGCCAAGTCATTTAAATCCTTGTCATTCCTTTCCATGACGTCCTTAATGATTTTAAATCTAACAATATTTTCTTTAATAGTGAAGATCTTGCCCATGACTTAGTTGTTATCACTTTGATACTGGCATTGACTATTTTTTCTCACTTCTTACATTACCAAAGTGGCTTTGTGCTTTGTACTCATCATCATGAATGATGCCCAAGGAGCTAGATTTTATAGGGTTGACCAGCATGGTGCCAAGGAGTTATTTGATTTTAACTATTAGCTCCTCATCATCTCCCAAGAGTCTCTCTAAGCTCTTTGACCAAGTCCTCAAATTTTGGTTTTTATCAACATCTATTCCCAATATTCTATTCAAGAGGGTCAAGCTAATGGTTTTGAATCCAAGAATCCTACCATTAATTAGTATGTTGATAAGTTCCCTTATTTTATCCTCTAATCTCTACCATTGGGTTGATAAACCCTTGGATATTTCATTTTATTGGGCCAATACATCTTGCCTTATCTTAATTTACTTTAATGAGTTAAACATATCATATAAATATGCCTCAAACATATTTATCATTACCTCTGGGATTGATAATATAGCTTGTGTTTCTAGATTCTCTTTTTTTCTCCAGGTTCTATATATTTTGATTCATGCCTTTGATACCTACTTTGATCTTAGCTAAATAAACATTAGCTAGTCCTTATATGTCTTCCTCATGAGTAGGAAGTTTACCAGGGTTTTGACTTCCAATGGGAGTTAGAAAAACAAATGGTTCAACCTTTTGAAATGTGAACTCTTCAGTCCCAATCATGGTTTTATTGGTTGTCTACCTCTTTAATCCTATTGTTTTTGGATTGAAATACACACTAACTAATGATTTTATGACTTTAGGAGGCTCAGGAGTCTCCACCTATGTGTTGCTTGAGGCTCCTAGAGTGTCCATTTGTGTGTCAATTGATCTTGTTATGGTATCTATTCTTATCTCTTCTTTTTCCTTCATCAAATCCAATATCCATGGCTTGATTTCATGATAGACATCAATGTGGACTATTTGGATCCTGGACCATGAGTTGGATAAACTAGAAATCTTATACATCTTCCAATATATAAATGATTTAAGGATAATTGGCCCATGAATGGGGTATTCATCACTAAACAAGTTGACCTCACTCATGGGGTGGGTGAATGTCAACTTAGGCTTCTTTTTCCCAATTGGGACCAATGCCAACTCAACTATCATTTTGTGTAGGTGTGCTATTAGAACCAGGTCCAAAGTAACTTCCCTCTATCTTGTCTTGATTCTTATAATTGGGTCTAAAGTTCTTCAATTTTTTCTTTTTCATTTGACCCATATGCTTTAGGAAACACCTTAAGAGCATCTTCTACTATCTCACAAGGTTCTAATATACTCATATCCAAGAACTCTATTGGAGACTCTAGCCTTTTAGGTGGGGTTGAAGATGATCCTCATTCACCAAGTCTCTCTTCTAATTTCTCCTTTCTAGTTCCTTGTGCAACTTATGCTTGAGGCTATTATGAATGGGGCCTAGAGGATGGCTCAAGCAACAAGTGATATTGTAAGGGCCCTACTTGTGATATCTCACCTGATGGCTTGTCATCTTCCCTAGCCAACTTGAGCTTTAGGTTAATTTTATGCCTCTTCAACCTAGATAATAACTTTGGGAAACTAGAGGCCTTGATGTATATTGGGTCATGGAAACTAGGCTAATGTTCATAGGCCTTACTTCTCATCTTGGATTTTAGATGTTTGGTGACCCTCTCATTAGGCTCTAATTACCTCAATTAATCTTTCTATAGGTTGAATGAGTCCCTATGTCTATCAATAACATTCACATGTTCCCAATTTTACAACACCATTTTGTTGATTATTAAAGGAGTGATGGAAGAGTCCCTTATCTTTATCCTTGAAAAAACCATCTATACCATGAAGAATTTGGTACACAACTTCTTATTCTACTAGTTTAGTGGGCACATAGATGGGTAGCCTATAGGGTTGTGTCAAATTCCCTTCTATCCTTATTGCTATTTAATCTTGGTAGAACTAGATATCCCCTATTAATTACACATATTTATTAATCAGGGGATGACCCTACTCATGGGGATTCCTATGATGGATTCCACTAGAGATAGATAAACACAATAATAAATGAACTACATATTGTGTCTATATTTGAATATGTAAATCTTTGAATAATGATGTAGATAGTAGGTCACCCATTAGGTGACCAATTCTTAATATCTAGGATCTCGGTGGTGGCCAAGAGGGTATCAAGTAAATAGGACATCATGTAAAATTGGTTGTTGGTCTTCATTTTGATGGTTGTGAACTATGATTTCAAATGGACGTTAATCATCTCACCCAGTGGGGGAGTAAGTCCCTTCTCTACCATGAAGTAAATATAAGGCACCAAAACTTTATCAATATGTGTAGTAGATGGGGCTCTAGATAACCTATTCAAAAATTTCAGAAATATCCTACTCCCCTCCCTGAATTGGGTTCTTGGATTACATGGGTTCCAGTGAGTAACCATGGGGTAAGGATTGTGTTTAAGTTATGATTTCCAGTCCACTCTTTAATGGTTGGAAAGTTATCTAGGTTTTATATAGCTTATAGTAGTATTCAGAAGTAAGGGTAGAAAAACATATTATTTTATTAAAACTACACTCATGAACTACCCAATCTTGCTCAATTTCACAATCCTTGAAAAGAGGAACAAAGACATCGATGCAATTTAATACCTTAGGCTTGGTATCAACATAGTGGAGGCTAGTTATATAGATGGAGACCAAGTCATTGTATCTCTGTAGGTTGGTTACATTCTTCTATTCTTCCCTTATAAGAGCTTGTATCTCTTCAAAGGTCTAAAAGAGTATGAACTAGTTCTTATTCCTAGTGTTTAATGTTGCAGTATCCAGGTCCATATTCTTGAAGACTCTTCCTTCATTATCTAAGGTCAAGTATAACTCTGTCTCATCCCTTTTTCACTATCTATGAGTTGCCATGGTTGTGAGATTTGAAAATTGTTCACCAGCAGATTGTAAGTAATCTCTAGGCTAACTTGTTCTTGCTCAAATTACAATTGAACTCTTCTCAATTTGATTGTGATTAATCTAAGTTTGAATTATGGATTTTATGGATGATGGGGATTTCTTGAAGCTTTAATGGTGATGTTAATTTGTACTTAGGCTCATTCATGTCTCAAATTTTATTGAGACCCATGATTTTATACCTTTGCCTTTTCAATCACATAAAACATTTAATTTTGTCATTTTATGCTTATGTGGCACCCATTTGGAAACTTTCATAGATTTTTTCATAAATGTCTTACGAGACTATTTGTTGTATTTTAAAAATACTCTTTTCCTTTCTACCATCAGATCCTTGTTTATGGATTAACATAGATCATTGATCATGATCATGGGGCTTGAGAATAATTGGTTGCTTTATGTTAAGCTCCATGGTTGTACCACTTGGCACCTTCATAGGCCTTCTAGGCTCTGCATTCTATGTAATGAATGTGTACTTGCCATGCATTGATCCTTTAGGCACTTAAGGTCTTGTTGAATAGTCTCTGTTGATTTTGATTTGTCTAATCAATTGGTCCCATTGAAGTGAAAACCATTGATGTCTATCTAGGTGGATGCATACCATTGGTCTCATGGATCAAAAATATTTAGATTCAGTGGGTCTTTTCACTCCATCCAATCATCCTCCATGATGAAGAGAGATTCTTTGATCCTAAAAAGAGAGATAACTTTAATTAACATCTAGACATATGAAGGGACTTAGGCTAAATACATTAGGCTAAGGTTTATTTCATGTTAATAAACATGACATATACTTTAGGATAAAATATTTATGTTAAGTTTTTAGAACACATATAAAATGGCCCTAGGCTAAATAATTTAGGATAAGGTTTATTTTGTGTTGATAAACATGATGTAAACTTTAGGTTAAAATATTTAAGATAAGTCTTAGAATGCATCTAAAGGGGACCAAAATAACAAGTGGTCCAACTACTAGGTCTTAACCTAGGATTTTATCATATTAATAAACATGATGAAACCTTAGGTTAAAAGAATTTTAAGATAAGCTTTATGTCATGGGGAGCTCTTACAATAATACTTAATATAAATCTATATCTTAAGTTTTATTACATTTAAATAAACACAATTAAAACCTTAGAAAATTGACTTATATTTAAGATATATCTACAAGTATTTAGATCATGAGATCATTTTATCAATTGAAGTTCAAAGATCTTAAGTGTTTGAATATCTTCCAAGGGGTCCCATTGATTTGAAATATGAGAACCAAAATTTATCCATGTATGCAAAGCATATTCATGTGACTAACAAATATATTTGATGAACTTAAATTTTATGGTCTCATAGATGTCAATTACGGCTTTATAGGCATCAAATGATAGTCACAATAACATCAAATTTAAGTTCATGAATCATTGGGTTTGATGAAATTAAATTTGATTGCCTTGTGGATGTCAATGATGGCCTCATTAATCTCAAATGATGGCCATGATAACATCAATTTTAAGCTCATGAGGTCCCTTTAGTCCATAGATCTTGAATTTGATACGTTTCATCTGATCTTCAGTCTTGCTTAAGCATGGACTATTGATTAATATCTAGGAAAATGCATGCCATTGGTTCCTACAATCATAATGGAGATTAATTAAACTTAGGACCATGTCATAAAAATTATACTAAGACAAAAAGCCTATATTTATAAGCATAACAAAATAATTCCCTTTATATATTATTATTGTAACCTAAGGTTTTATCCTAAGGTTCCATTGTATAAAAAAATACAATGAACCTTAGGATAAAAACTTAGGTTAAGTCCAAATTTTCATGTGTAGGACCCTTTGTTATCGAGCTCAAATATAGGAGTGCGACATGGTGGCTCTTTGAGGCTCCCTATCTCTTTACCTTTTAATACCACATTTGATCCATTAGGTTTACTCTATGTGAGTAACCACATATCAGTGATCTTTATCTAGATGCTTTCACTTCATTGGATTAAACTTGTATATTAAAATGGGATCCATTTAAACTTTAGGATGATCTTACATCATATGATCATAAGTCATGCTTGAGCATGGATAATTGATCATGATCCTAGTGATCTTATAGGATTGCCCAAATGGATCAAAGATAAATATTCATTGGGATTCATATGCTCCATCAGATATTTCTTCATGATGAAGTGAGAGCCATCAAATCTACAAAGAAGCAAGGTGATTAATTTAGGATGCAATTTAATATAAGAACTTAGGAAAAATATTTTAAGACTAAGTTCTCATTCCTATTGATAAATATGAATGGGGCCTTAGGGTTAAGACTTTAGGATAAGCATATGATAGATGGGACCATGCTAAAATAAAATATCCTACAAACATAAAGATTAGACCACATTAAAAAAACATAGGGAAAGGAAGAGGGAAAAAATAAAAGGGGACCAAACATGGTTTTTAGGCTAAGGTTTGGTTGTGTTAAAAAATGTGACCAAGACTTAGCATAAAATTTAGGATTAAGTCAAAAGTTATTTTAAAATATTCCTACCAAATCTATTCCCACCAAAATTGATTTTAAACCAAAGGTCTAAGCTAGGGTTTTTTGAATGAAGGTTTCATCGCATGAATCCAACTATGAGCTACCATAAATTCAAGACTAGTAAAAGTCTGAATATGGTTAATCTATAAATTCCAACCATGATCTCTCAAAAACTCCATGAAATATATAGCTTAAGACATGAAGATCTATTATTATCAATATTAGGAAAGGTTAAAATAAAACCATTAATAAATGGGCCCATTTCATCAAGCATGGATGATCTTCAAATTCTAATAAAGTGCAAAACATAACCTTTCAATGTTAAGGTTCAAATAAATGAAAAAGGGTCCCTATTTTTTAGAAATGGGATATGTCAACCTCAATAGGTACCTAAATCTCTAGATCCCATTATCACTAGAATAAGAATTAGATATTTAATTGATGGCCTAGACCTAATCCCTAGCCTCGTAAGAGCCCAATAATTCCTTGACCACACTACCAATATTGGGGACACATCTTGTATGACAAAGAACTATTAAGTAAACCTCTCATACTGAAACTAATCATATACTTTATCCCACCAATCATGTATCCAAAAATTCACTTGAATTCACCTAAATTACGTGTTGTCCTTTGGTTATCCCTAATAGCCCCTGTAAGGTTTCAAAATAATATACTTCACTCTTAGGTTATATAGTAACCACAAATAGTAGGTAGTACTCCTCTTCAAAACATGACCTATCCCAGTCCATGTAGCTAAAAATAATTCTAGGAGGGACCATCCATCTCATGGCTATGTTATTACCCTAGTCATAACTATGTGCTCATATTCCCAATAATGTAATAGTGTTGATGCATCGATACCTCCACCACTCATCCCCTGAATAAAGCAATACAAGTCCCTATATAGATGGACCAACATGTTATAACCCCAAGAATATATTTTGCCATGATGCTTAGTTTCATAGACTATCTCATACATCCTATATTAAATTGAGACACCACTCCCATCCATGATAATATATGATGATAATAGTATCGCTAGAAACTTATACAACCATAGAACATTGGACATAATAGTTAGGGTCAATATTATATCACTCTTACTACCTATGTGATGAGTACCCATAAAAATAGCAAAAAAATATTTAAATGATCATTATATAGCCCATGCACTGTGGCCTCTTGTAATACTACCTACTACCCATAAATTAGAAACCATAAGATCTGATATACATCCTCTAATGTCATAGTCATCTCACATATGGGTAACCAGAATATAGACATATCTACATTATACCTCTCATATGGTGTAATGATCATATGCTTATCCCAAAACATAAGATTTAGGAAATCCACATGTTACAACCATTCTCTATCAAGAAAAATTATCAATACCTAAGATAGGGGAAAATCCTAGATAGTCTCCATCATCTAGCTAGTATAGAACTCACTCATACAAGCATCAACCTAAAAAAATTTAAACCAAAAACCAATATCAGTGAAACAAAAACTAATACTAGAAAATAAAAACTAATTTCAAAAATTAGTTAGTAATATTGAGCACCATCTATGGGAACTACTAGACACTAGCACTACCTAGAGGACAGTGGTACTACATAGTAGCACCATACTCTAGATAGTAGCTCTAAAAACTAGACACTAACACCTAGAGCAGAATAGTAGTGCCACCTTTTACAAAATAAGACAAAAACAACCTTTCTCCAACAAAATCAATAATATAGACAACTAAAATGATTAAAAAAATAGAAATATATAAGGTCCCTTATTAAGTGTACCTCCTCTTTGCCCTGAATAAGCACCTTGACCTCCTCATATCATGAGAACCTAAAATCTCATCTCTTTATCATGTTTCCCTCTCTCAGACTCAAAAATTCTTCCCACTCAAATGATGTAAATGAATTTAAAATGAATAATAATGACCTATTAAAGTCATAACTTATCATATGCCACCATATTAAGGTTACCTCTATGTATCAATTTTGCTAATTAATACAACTATCTTGTTATTGCTATATCTTGAGAATGATAGCTCTGATTCATGAACCGTTTATTATGCATGGGACCTGATACTGATACACTCTATCCTATATTGGTAAAACCAATATTATCATTATTTTCAAACCTAAAAAATGCCAAAAAAATTACATTATATTATCTATATAATAAACCAAGTACCTATGCAACTACACACTAAATTATCAAACTTTGACATAATCAATACATATTCAAACTTAATACAACATCATAATTACCAAAATCAACACAATTGATCATTACCACTTTTGGTCACATATCCTCATCACAATCTCAACTCTCTCACCAAAAAAGTGGGAAAATATACATAGATTACTTTAAACAGAAAGAGTTACATTTGTATTTTCTAACATGTTAGTATACAAAGTCACCATTTATTCAAATTATATAGACATATAGATCTATGTAGGTTTACATAGGTATTTAGTTGCATAGCTTATTCAAAGATACAAACATATAGGTCTACACATGTTTACATAGGAATTCAATTGTACATCTTATTCAGGGATACAAACATATAGGTTTATACAAGTTTACAAAAGCATTTAGATGCACAACTTATTAAAATTATATAGACATGTATGTCTATATAGGTTTATAGAGGCATTCAATTGCATATATTACTCATATTATACATACATATAGGTCTACACAGGTTTAGACAAGCATTCAAATGCACCTGTTATTTACATATATAGGCATACAATTCTTCACATATTTACATAGGCATTCAATCACATAGCTTACTTATAGATATAGACATACAGGTCTGCATAGTCTTACATAGGAATTCATTTGCACATATTATTCAAAGATATATACATATAGGTCTACACAATTTTACACATGCATCCAAAGTTAAATATTTTTAGATATATATAAATATAGCTCTACACAAGCATCTGGAGTTATATATTTCCAAATTTATAGATACATAGGTATTCATATATACACTCCAAATAGATATAAAACTTTGACACATGTATACTAATTCATTAAAAAAATTAGATACATAGCTACATCACTCATATATTAATATTAGGGTGATTAATTCATATTCTTGGTTCCCATTTTTAGATTTATCAAATTACACTAGTATCATCACCAGTATTGTCACCAAGTTTTCACTAGTTTAGACCATAGAGTTGTTTGTAATAGTTGATCCATAGTATCACACTATACTTATTTCACATTACTTAGATGGGGAAAATGAGCCTTTTTTATCTATGCATCTAGATTCTAATACTTAGATTCAATGTGGGGGAAAGCAAATCTTGTTTCTCCATACTTTAAATTACACACTCAGTTTTAGTATAGGGGGTATTTACAACATATGCTTCATTTCATATATTTGACTCTAGTTCTCATCCCCTTTTCTAGCCAAAAAGTGAGCCAAATATAGATTATATTCACATACATAAGTACATGTATGCATTTATATTTTCTTTTACTCTAGTACTTCCATTTGATTGGATTACTATAATAAAAGGGGAAAATGTAAACACCATAATTTGTTCAAACAGCCACAAGTACTATGTTTTTTATTTCTCTTTCACACAAAGGCTCTTAGTGATGGTTATAGTCCTTATTCTCATGGTCACCTTGAGTCTATATTTATTGTCTTTTTGTTACTGTTCTGACACTTTTAGTAGTCATATCTCACCTTTTCCTAGTCTTAAAGGCTCCTAGCCTATCATCATTGATTTTTTATCTATTTTGAGTTTGTAGACATTAACACCATTTTGAGGATAGTAGTGTCACATGACACTACTATCCACTTTTACCTTTCATGTTTTATGGGCCTTTTCACTCGTGTTTGAGTCTTGATCCCTCCATGACCCTTCTCTTATGTTTTTTATATATTTTCATGAATAGTAATCTAATTAACAAGGTATTGTATTCCACATAAATATCATCCTATATAAAGAGCCTCACAAATCATTTTACAACTAGAACTTACTATTTTGACACTTATTACATAAAAATCAATCAATATTACAACTTGAATACTTTGCATACTACTCAACATTCACACCTAGACATTTGCATGCTTCATCAAAGAAGGGCCTAAACAAACTTAATCCTATCATATCATGAAAATTTATGGTGAACATTAATCAAGGGAGAACTACATGTGATATGAGACCTTTATCATTGGGGTTAATGTAGGCAGTAATCATGACAACAAGGATTCCAATTTATGCAATTGTAACATCTCACAACCTAGTTTTTCCTTTCCTTTTACATTTGATTATTTCATTATTTCATATGTGGAGGTAATCATTAGGGTTTTAAATAATAATAATCTAAAAATTTGACATAGATGAGCCCCTATATGATATTAAATCACCTACAAGATCCTTAAGAACTCACATAGCTTATTTAAAATTAGCAAATATTTACTACAAGAGTGACACTAGTTATAGGTTTGGACATTAGAACCACATGGTGCTACTATTCTAAGGGGGGTGCTTATATAAAAATATACATCTCAAAAATAGTCTACATATTAAATATTCCTATCTATCTTCTTAATCATCTCTAGTATTTAGATCCATAATAAACTCTATGCATAACTAGATAAGTCCATCTTCTCCTTGTATTTGCTATTTTTGGAAATTTATATAGAATCAATAAATCCTAATTTTATTCTAGATTTACAATAGACCCAATATTTTAACTAAACATAGGATTTACATAGTAAAACCTTAAATGGTTAAATCTAAACCACGAAGCCCATAAAGATCCCTCCACACAAAATAAAACCTCCAATCCTTTACTTATTCTAATCAACTTAACCTCTCTGGTTACAAAGTATTTAAATTTATTCAAATTTATAATATATCTCAATGGATCTCTATCTATCATTTATAATTGGATATCCCATCTCTATCTCTCTTTAAGGTTATGGGACTTATTCTTCCCTCTCACTCTACTTAGTTCTATGTAATCTGGTAGAATCTATTCTATCACCACCTGGCTCTTGGGATGAAATTTGGCTATGTTTTCCCTCTTTTTGGCTGAGAGTGCCCAATTTTGGATAAATTCCTCTATTTATATCCTAAAAGACCCCAAAAACCTCATTAATTATTGAACCTATTTTATTTTACATGGTAATTTGACTTTATAGGTTCTACAAAAATCTTAGCTAGCAAATTGAATCCATATTCATAAGCATATAGAAGTGTCATTTTACCAGCTTCAACATTTATTTATAATTTATGTCACATATGATAGTCATAGTTTGAATATTATATTATCCACATGATAATTCCTATGTTTTATTTAAATATACAACTATTTTATTCTATTGTGAACCTTTGCCTCATGCCAACCTTTCTACATGCTACTCTATTCTTACATGACTAATTCTATGTTTACCACTAAATACTCAAGAGAGTTATTTGTTATGTTCTTTTCTCATGTTTTATGACTATATTATACACCTAAAACAATCATTATCTAATGTGCCCTTCCACTATGCATCAATTTCCCCTTAACTTCTTTAAGTGTCTTATCTATTATGTATTGGTTGTCCTTTATTTTTATACACACTATCCTTTTATGTTACCTTTGTACATCTTAATTTCAAAACCAAGTTGTGACAACCTATACTTTTCTTTGGTTTTAAACTTAATTGTGTTATTAAAACACTATATGCTTTGTTCATAGCCTCTATTCATGTGTTCTCATGCATAAGCTATGATTATTGCTAGTTTTATCATTTAGTTCACATTTTTAACCTTGTGAAAGGTTTCCCTCATGTAATCCATTCCATAAACAAAATTTTAACCCCTTTATTTCCAAAATTTATGTAACTCTCAACTACCATTCATCCTATGTAAGTAAAACCTTATGCCATCTTGAAGGCTTCAAACTATTGCACATGTATACTCATGTATTGGCTAAATTCACACATTGGCTTAGTTTATGCATTAAATAATCTGATTTATTCCTTTGATGATGAATTGTAATGTGTTTTCATGGGTTCCAAGTGAATCAATGCCAAAACATTCAACTCATAGATATCCACACACACACATACATAGAAAATCATAATCATCATATTCTTCTCATTAACTTAACTTCATAAGGTACAAATTATTCAAATATCTTCAGATTTATAATGGATCTTGAGGAATTTTTTATCTAGTACTTAAACTTGGATCTCACACACTCTCTCTCTAAGGATATGAGGTTTGTATTCTCTC